>VXBU01011713.1:0-38536 GCA_013400315.1 Bombycilla garrulus
TCCCTTTATGTGACTAAAATCAAACACTGGGGTTAAAGTACTTCTTATAATGAAAATTATATTGAGTAGAATATAACTGAATTTCTTCTGTTTATGGATTTTTTTTAATGTTCTTTTTCCTACCTCCCATTCATTCTTGTATCACATGTACTTAAATATGGCTTCTGGGACATATTTAATATCATGTGTGGTTTTATTTTTTTTTCTTTTTAATTAAGAAAAAGAATATTTAAAAGAAACTCAAAACTTTTAAAAGTTTAGCGTTAATCCTGAGTATAAGGTCAAAACAGCTTTCACAGTTTCAACTGTTTGAAAGCTGTCTGGCTGTAATGTTCAAATCTTTGACATAAAACATGGCTGTCATAAACGTGAGCTTATAAGAGTAGAAAAGGCACACATTTTCTTTTAGCCTTTGTATTGCCTTTTCAGGTTGAATACTTTTTGTACCTGCAAAATAATTGAACTTTTGGGTACGTTCTGCTTAGATTAAGTGTTGTCCTTGGATGAGCAGAATATACTGAAATGCAAAATTATTTGGGATTTCTCCTCACTTTTAAATTCAGAATGATTTAAAGATTACTACAAGAAACTTAAATTTTTAATGTTAACTTGTAGCTTTACTGAATGCGAGTGGTATTATTAAACACAGCTGTTCACTTATTTTCTCTGTTCTTCCCAGAAACATCCTATCTGTCCTGGTTTCATGAAAACACCAGAAACACCAGGTTTCTGGGGTTGCAGTGAATCAGTAGGAGCCTTGTGTTGATTAGATGTTATTAACAACATCTGGCTTTGCTATTCTTACTCCTGTCTTTTTCTGAATAGACTAAATAAGCAAGACCACTTCAGTATTTTGAATTTGGAAGTATCAGTTCCTAGTAATTGAAGATGTGGCTTTTAAAGAATGACTTGGAAAATACTTTAAGGAGTAAATTTAAGGGATGACTTGGAAAATATATTTAAATTTTAATGGCATCCTTCAATGGTTTATATCGTGTATATATGTACATTTTTATGGGAAAATGTAGAGTGTGATGTACATGGCTGTGCTATTGTTAATTTGCCTGGTTGTTTCTAAGTAGTGGTTTGAGGGGGCTATCTCTTAACTCAGTGTGAAATGGCCTTGGTGCCTTGAAGTTTATAGAAAGCTCAAAGAGGCTGTTCCTTTTTATGAAGTGAGGACCAATAAGGTGTTTCAGAGTTAGGAGAGCAAATACTGAATTTATGTTTGGTGAGACCACATGTAAAATTTGCTCTACTTAAAATCAGTGACACTGGGTAACTGGAGGTTCTGGTAAGTCGTAAAGCTATGGAAAAGAGAAACTACATGCTCAGGGACTTTGCATCTGTATCACCATGCTGATGAATACCATTGGTCGCTTCCTTCTGCTAGTTTATTTTGTAGCTTGGGTAAAGACGGAACCTTTTGCATTAGAGGCTGTTAAGTGGAATAATTCTGTGTATTTTGGGAGTAGGTAATTAATGGATATTTCAATACAAGTGATGACCAAAGTTTTTTGAACCAGTCAAGTGTACTTGCCGCCTGCCACTTGCTGTTTCCAAAATATGCCTATATCCAAAATTGCAAGTTTGTTGGACTATTTGGGCAGATTGATTAGATTTTGTGCATTTGGTAGAAATAAGTTGTCCTAAAGACTCTTTATTCATTAAAGTTCTCACTGGTTATTTGCAGTGTAGTCCATACTGATTAGTGCTCAACTTCATTTGCTACACAGTAAGTTTTCCTAAATATTTGATGGGTACATGTTCTCTTTACTCACTTTCTCTCTGCCACACAGGCTTTCTNCTAAAAATGGTTACAGAAAATATTTCAAATACTTTATTAATATGTAATATTTAAAATAGTTAATATGTAGAATATGACTGAGTTTCCTAAATATGGACCTTTGGACTTGCTAGTTGTATTATCTCTAAGAACAAAGTTTCTGTAAGAAAAGTAAACTAATTGGCACAGCATGTCTTGAGAGTCTCTTTTTTTCAAGGTCTTCCCTCATTATGTTTTTTTCCATTGTCTCTTGAACTATTGCAGAGAAAGTTTTAAAATGTAAAAATAAAAAGTAGATTTGTCAGCACTGTGCTGACTGTAAATAGATTGTAGCTGTAATTTCATAGGAAGCTTTGTTTAAGCCAAGTTTACTGACAAACTGTACACTTTCCCTTTTAAAAGCCTATACCCATTAAATGTGTGTTTGGTGTCTTTACAGTTTAGTGTTAGAAGGGTAATAAGCAGTGCAGTATCAGGTAATACCTCTGTAAGTGTAGAATTGCACGTGAAACCCTCTCATAACTTGTACAAAGATTAAGGATAAAGTACAAGGCACTTAAACTGTATTATATGCATAGCAGTGTTTTAACATAATTGAAATGAATCTGCTCATTGCCAGTTCCTGGATGGAGAATATTTTGATTGCATGGGAACAGACCAAAAGCAAGATAGCTGTGCCATAAAATGGGGATACCAGTTTAGACTGGTAGAGGTGTTCCTGCCTCTACCTCTATCCTGGCTCTACCTCTGTCCTGGCTGGACTTAGAGTTTTTGTGTCTGTTACGCTGTGTGTAATGATCAGCTGCAATCACATCTCCTGTGATAGCTACACTATAAATATTAGGGCAGGTATTACCGACTGTTTTTACAGTACAGTCTAAGTGGGTAAGATAGACTTGCAAAACAAGAAAACTACCTTATCTAAGTGGTTGTAGATTGAGAGCAATGGTGGTAGCAAATTCCCAGATATGAGCTAGAGATGAGCTGAACAAAGGAAATGGAGAAGGAAGCAGATAACTGAGATGAGGTGGTGTGAGAGTAGAGGGTGCAAGGAACTGAGATGGGGACTGTAACAGGAAGAAAACCTCTCAACAACACAGGAAAGACCATCAGTGAGCTGTACAGAGATTCTTTCCGATGTCCTGGAAACAAAAGGTCCTGGCCTTAGTTGCCTCTGGTCCTGCCATGTGGCTCCATCTGACACTGTCTCCACTGGACAGAATAACTGGCAGTGTAGTGATTATTATTGATCATCCTACTGATTTACTAAACCCCCCTAAGTTGGTACAAGAGGGTCAGTTGTTATTTTCAGGTTTTTTTGCCAGCAGAGGAGTGAGTGTATGTGGAGATAAAATGCTATAGAAAAGACAGGAAAAAGTAGCTGAGGTAGACAGAAAAGGAACCAACACTACGTTCAGTAATCATGTTTTATGAATCAATTGTCATATAAAATTGTCACCTGAACTGTTTGCTGCTTAAAGAGTCCAGTGACATTTTCTCAATTTAGTGAATACATGGAAGTCATTATAAAAGAGAGCAAAGAAAGTCATCATGAGAGATCAAAAGTACCAGTTATATTAATGAAACCTTAAAGTTTACACTTCAAACTTCGTAGCTTTGCTACATAGCAAACATTGTCATTTTTCTATCCAAACATCCACATACTTTCAAAGTATTTGTGTTGAATGGTTTTATTTCTATGATTCCATTTTTTAAGATCCTCAGAAATCACTTCTGTAATTTATGTCAGTCTAATATATCACATGGTGTTATGTTAGAATTTAGTTCTTACAAGGAATATATTTCAGCACCAAATTCAAATGTAGTTTTTATTCTGAAACTGATCTTGAAAATTGCTGAATATTGGAGATCTTTTTCTTTTTCAGTTGGATTTTTGAATGCCAGTATTTTATTCTTTATTATGAGTTGCTTAAGACTAGCATGCATGAACCTATCTTGACTCCTTTGTGTTCTGATAAGACACTACATCTCACCCATTTATTGCGAGTTGTTAAGTTTCTACCTAATTATGTATTCCAGAAAGTTTAACCTTGATGTTGGAACTCTTCAAGACATCAAAGCTACACCAGTTTTCTTGTCATCTTGTTGCAGACATTAATTACCATATATTTATTCTGTGATTAATTATTTGGTAGTTTTTATAATTAATGGGTTTAAATGGTTTTTTAATTTTCAAACCTTCTATCAAGTTATATAATCTTGAAGTGTAAACTTTTTTTTCCCATGTAGCCAATTTTTGTGCGTAAGTTTTATTAACTGTAACTTCTAATGCTAGAATTTTTTAAGATGAAACAGCTCACCAATCTGGTAATATCCCATGTCTCTTATACACAAGAGAGCACCTCAAAAACAACTGCATTTCTTCACACAATAAAATACATGGGTCTCAGGTGGCAGGATGTTCAGCAGAAATTACTTTTAAATTATGTTATGGTAACTAGTAAAGCCAGTCCTCAGTTTAGCTGGTTTAGACTTTTTGTGTATCATTCCTTGGACTTCCCTGAGCAGCTGAAATGTGCTTTAGGGAGCGAGAAGATCCTGTAACTACTTTACAGGAGTTGAATATTAACAGTGGTAAGAAGCAATTTCCCTTATTTCACAAAAAGCTGATAAAATATATAGTTCACTGTAGAAATGCTAATAGTAGAGAAATATAACAAGGGAAATCAGTACTTCATATATGTTATTGCTTTGTGTTTTCACTTAGAGAGTAAATCTAAAAGGGGCTTAATAAGTCAATTATCTGTTGAATTTGGTTTTTAACTTGCATTCCTCTGTATTTGAAGTCTGGTTTAAGCTGTTGAGTCATATATAAATACTACATTTAAAATACAAATCTAGTTCTTAGAATTTAGCAAATTAGAATAGATTTTGTTTTCTTTCCACTCTTTTCTAGGTAAGTGCCAGCAAGCTTTATGGGCTTGTTATTTAAATGGGATTTGTGCCAAGTCATATTACATTTAATGTTTTTAAACAAGTGATACTGGTTTGCTAGAGACTGCAGAGTTTTTTACCCACAAAGGGCTGTACTTTCAGCATCTGCAAATGACTGGGTTTTGTGTCCTTTTTGGGCAGACTTCTAATACTCTGAAGCAGCAAATTGGCTGATTGAACTATCTAACTAAACTTATCTGTCCTCTTCTACAAAATTGTTGTATTGAAGTGGTATCCATCTTGCTTGTTGTAACTGCTTTAAAATTAAGCTCCAAGTCCTGTGGATTGCTCAGAACCATAGGTTTCTTTTAATTATTCTGTTAAAAAAAATCTGCCTAAATCTGAATTCTTCTTTATTCTGTCCTGTCTTTCAGATTTTCTGTGGCTTTTCATTGACAGTAAGATGTGACTGATTACTTAACTGGACCATGGAATAAGTAACTACAAAGATGTATCTGTAGGCATGGTTTCAAAGAGCATTTCTCTTTGTGGTGCTGTCAGTGTAAACACAAGTCAGTGCTGACTTGTGTTTGAGTGTTCATGTGGTGAACCTGATCAGGAAGCTGGTCCGGGTTAAAAAAAGCTGAGCAAGGAAAACAATGATTATTTTAACTCAGAGCAGTTATGAGTGACCTGCTGATGTTTAGAAGTGATGGGTAAGTGAAAAACCTGAGATAGCTGGAATTCAGATGGGTATGGGTTTTTATTTTTATTTTGTATTTTATTTCTCAGTAGCAATAAATGGTATTTTATACACATTTAGGAAGAGATGTATTAGCTGGAAGAGGAACATAAGTCAGTTTATCCCATTGCAGTTCTCCATTGCCTCTTGCAAAGAGCTGCTTGAACTTCAGGGGAGAATAGGAGGGATGGGAAGACCTTGAGATTGTGAGCTTCAGTTTGAGGATTGCTGGTTTAGGAGATGGTGGCTAACTTATGAATAGGGACTCTTCGTAAAGGAGACAACTTGTCTGCTTTAGCCAGTACTGCCTCAGAATCGACAACTCACGTGGAGGTCTGTAGGTTTTTCAGAGCATCAGTATTCCATTTGTTTTGGTTTCTTGTTTGCAAGGCCTTTTTGAAGTTTAATAATAAAAAATTCACAGCAGAGCTACTGTTTGGACCTTATTAGCTAATGTGCTCTGCCAAGTGGTACTACTTCACTATCCATTAAATAGCACAGTTGGCATACAGTAATGAGAGTGTGATTGGTTTGAGTAGTGATTTGTGAGAGAGAGTATCATATAAATATGAAGAATGAATGCAGTGTACTCTACACATGCTAGACCCCCAGCTTGAAATGTATATATTTTCCGCTGTGGAAATTCATCAGAAAAAATCACAAACTGTGTAGCTGTGGAGGGTAAATTTTGGAGACTTCAGTCCCAAGTAAAGACAAGAGTTGTGTAATTGATATAATTTTCAAAGAGTGCTGTGGGTGCTGCTTTGATGTAGTCGTGGTTAGTAATAGTAGTAAAGTTTTGGCATCTTCAGCAGTTTCTAGAATTAATTCTTTATGAGGGAAAATAGGCATTCAATACTGCTGTCAGATGCTAACTAAATGGATGGGCAAGGGCAAGTTTGTTCATGCCATAAATCAAATCAGTTTATTTTCCATATACAAAAGTGTTTGGAGTTTTAGTGTGGTATTTTAAACTACATCAACCTCTTTCTTATTATCTAGAAGTTATAAAAATTTGCAGCACAAAAGATTGAGTCGCAAAATAATACAGAAACATATAGCCAGTGTGAACTCGTATGTAGAGATTACTGCTGAATGCAGTTGTAGAGAAACAAAACATCTGTATGAAGGCTTTGAGGGCTAGTGTTTCAGGTGGTGTTGGACACTCTGCAGTGCTTGGAATTCCCCATGGCCCAGGAGAAGAGAAGGTGTGTGAGGTTTGTCTGAGGCTGAAACTTAAGGCTGCTGTGCTTGCACTGGGAAAATTCGGGGCACTTCTTCAGGCCTTTCACTTAGGTTTTTATTTTATTTTTTTGGGGGGGGGGTGTTTGGTTTTTGGTTTTGGTTATTTTTTTTTTTTTGGGTGTGTTTAAATTTTTAATTTTTATTTGTTTTAAACTGAGTTGTGTTACTCTTGCTTAGCCAGTCTTCATAGGTACTTATGGATCCAAATCTTGGATACGGCTGCTTTGTGAGCATTCTAGCATCATAGTTGTTAATTAGAAAACATGCATGTGTTATGAAAATGAAAATCCAAAAAGGTTGCTTTTTATCCTTAAATATCTGCCACTTAGGACAATAGAATATAATTTCAGTACAAGAAAGTGAATAAGATTTTTCTGTGTAGTCAAATGTACCAGTGCTTCAAAATGTCATGTGACACAAAAAGTTGACAGTTTAATCCTAAAAACCTCCCGCAGAAATAATTTTCTAAAGGATACTTATTCTTATTTGTTAATAGAAGGAATCTTATGGAATGACTTGTTTAAACAGAAGTATATGCATATATATAAAACTATTTATATGTATATGGATACTTCTAATGTACATACATATTTATTTTTTCTCTCTGGTGAGGAAAGCTTCTTTTTGTTGTAAACATCCTTCCTTCAAAATGGGTGCCTTCAATGTACAAGCAGTCTTTCAGTCTAAATATATGGGACAGTAAAGTGCCTGAAGATTGAGCTGCAGTAATGTTTTGGGAAGAGCTAGATTTTACTAAAAGAAGAAGAAAATCAGATTTTTTTTTTCCCCCCTTTTCCTGCCATCTCAAATCCTGTCATCTCAGGCCATACTCTTCCAGGAAATAGATAGAGGTAGTAATAGAAATTCGAAAAGGTGACCCAGGGAAAAAAAATTATTTATGTAAATAGTACAGATAATGAGGTCCACAACTGATGGTATTCAGGAATTCTAAATAGTGGCTGGGTTTGCAAGCCATATTACAATTCATTGTGTTGAAAAGAGCAAATGGTTATTCAGGCTAAATTTGTAATGAAACCAGTGGTTCTATGACAGTTTTTTTGCCATAAGAATCAGATATTCAGTTTTATTTTTATCATTTTAGGAAGAATGGCATAACAAAATTCAGTGCAAGATCCTATGGTAGGGCAAGTTGATGTTTCTTCAAGTTACCTGAGATGCATTCTTTGATGGATTTAATTTGCTTGCACTCTTGTGTCCACTTGCTCACCATGCTGCCAGACTTGTGCCTAGGTGGTTTAGCCAGGAACCTTTGTGAGTGATATGGGACTAGAAAAAAACTGTAAAATTTTAATGACGTCCCTGGCATCTTTATTGACTGGTAATGTGAAAATTATTTTTGCATGGTCTTTTATGTTTTTTAATCATTGTGAGATGTGATACACTTTTCTTAGTCTTCAGCTTCCATGAGTCATAGGATGGGCATCTGTTAATTTTCTATTTTATTTCTTTCATATGTCTTAAATATGTGTCAGTAGTCTGTTTTGGGGATGTGGTAACAGGAAAAGGAACAGTATACATAGTAAGATGCAAACTTGTGTTAGGCTGCAGGCTTTTCCACTGGTGGTTGTTCTGATCAGGCCTTGCTGATGGCAGCACTCCTGTGGGAATGGTGCTCTTCGTTATCAGGGCAAGCTAAGCTTTAATCTTTGTCCTGCTCCTTGTTCTGGTGTGTAAATATTGATGTGCACATGCACACACTGACATCCACATTTCTATGGATATGTATTGTCGCTGAGGTTAGAGACAGGACTGCGACAAGAACACACCGCGGTCATGCAGCAACAGCTGAAGTTTATGGTTGGGCACTGTCTTGTGTAGGGCATTTGAATTCCCTGTGCTTACACACGTGATTCTTGGTTAGATTCTTAGTACCGCCAGCTCTGACAGTGATGTGTCTGCACTGATGCCTAGAAAGGCTGACCTGGAACAGAGGCTAGAGACAGCAAAAGGAATGAAAATGTATTTATTGAAAAGATACAGCTTGGGCACTGCAGGAAACCCACAGGGGCTACATCCAAGTCAAATGGTCACAAAATGCATGACCAGTCACGAGGTCTCACATTTTTATAAGTTTTGCTCCATCAGCATACTGGAGTTAATTGTCCAATTAACTTCAGGTTATAAAGCTCCATCCTCCCTGTTTTTCTTTCTATTCTTCACCGTTGTTTTTACTCTTGGGCCTAAAATTTATATTGGTTGTCTTTGGTCTCAAGATAGAAAAATAATTGTTTTGTCTACCTACTCTGTGAAGAGAGCTTACCAACACTTAATATGAAGCCCAGAACAACACACTAAAAGAGCACAGAATCTGAAAAATATAAAAGCTAAAACTTAAGGCATCACATTCAGGATTCGTAGGGATTGACTGGGGTCCTCTTGTTTGAGCTTGAATTCAGCCTATCATTTTCATACCTGGGGAGTGATTTACTGTTAGCTACTGAACTAGGCGCTGGTCCAGTTGGTGTCTGTCATGATCAAATTATCTACGCAGCTTATAGACCAGCTGAAGGTGTCACGACATTGTCTCCTAATATTAATTTCATAACTTTGTAAAATGCTAAAAGGACCGTTATACAAAGCAGACAATATGGATTCTATAGAAAGATACATTTATTCTTTGTTAGGAACAAAATGCTGCTGGATCTTAACATTGAACAGCAGTTGTCAAATGTTATGTAAATCATCCAGAACAGAATAAAGGGGCTCTATATTGAGAGAACTAGGCTAATACTGACGTTTCTGTAGTGTTTCAGCAGTGATCAAGAAGGACGCATTTTATAAGACCTAAATGGAGCTTTTTAAAAACATGGAAGTATAATATAAAGAAGTGGACCTTTTAGATATGTTAATTATAGAAGACTATGAATAAAGGTCATTTTGCTTAATGAAACTTTGCTCCTCATTGTAGATCAAACTAGTTTTTAGTAGCTTCCATCTCAAATAGGAAAATAATTTTTAGGGCATGGGTCAACTAAACTAATGGGGAGGGTGTTAAATCACTAGATTTAACTCAAAGATGTAGTTGTTTAATTACATAAAAATGTAAGAGATTAAACAATGAAAAAAAAAATAATGCAAAATGTGATTATAATTGGGTTTTACTTAAATCTGCTGTGCACATCCTAATAATCAGAATTTTAATGAGTTGGTGTAGCCCAAAGCACAGACAGACATCTATGCAGTTAAGTTACCATGATGTAGCAAATCAGCCACATTAACTAAATGTTTTTATGCTCTTCCTCATTGTGAATACAAAGAAAATAAATTTAATTTAAACCTGCGTTTTGGCAGAGGCAGTGCAGTGGTGACAAAAGATTCCCTAAGACTGTGGATTTTACTTCAGTGACCAATCTGCATAGTTTTGATTTAGAGGTGTAACTAGCTGTTGTTAATCTTTCCCTTTTATGTAACAATTTGGGGCCACAGGATAGCTGAGTTTAAATTATTATTAGAGTGTCTCTTTAAAGTGGGAAGAAAAAAGTGTACAAGAAGCACATGAGGAGATATGTAAACAGAACTAAAAAAATTGTGAGCCTTTCAAAAGCGATGGGAAGAGTTCTGTGTGGAAAATGGAAAAATGGTAAATAAAGAAGGCAAGCTGTGTTTTTAATAGCTTTAATGAGATCTTGGGAGGATTCAGCTGTCAGTTTTCCAAGAAATGAAAACCATATATAAAAGCTTGAGGTTCAGGTAGGGCCAGATTCCTTGTGTCCAAGTGCGAAGAACTTGCTGATAGTGGAACCAATGGATAGATGAAGAAGGGCACATTCTAAGAATACATACTGAAATTATATACATACTGTGTTTATTTATTTAAATAAAGCACAGTGGCATAGTCTCAGTTTTGATAACTTCTTAATGAATCTGCTTAACATTTCAGTAAGAAAAACCATGTAGACTTTCCAGAGTTGTTTCTATTAATGTATTAGAGAACTGTATGTAAAACATGTCAAAAACATAAAAGCAGATCTTAACCCTTCCTGAAATGTTTGAACAAACAATATTTCAAAGATTAAAATATTACAAAATATAAACTCAGTGCCATTTACTTAATTACAAGATTTGGCACTTTACTGGCTTTGAAAACTTGGCAAGAACTGCAGGCCTCAAGTTGTAGGAGGCATTTGTGGTCAGATATTGGAGAACTGACTCACTGTTTAAACAATTTCAAGTCAGGCTTCCTTTTCAAGAATTAAGCTAGATTCTCTCTTCTTCCTTGACCCCATTACTTAATTATTTGTCTTACACTATATTTTCCCATCTTGCCTTACTTCTTGATCCTGTATCCAAAAAGCATTTCCATAGCACAGTTCTTAAAACTTCAGTCCCATTTCTGCTGGTTTATTGTTGTGTAAAAATGATGCTTTCAATATAAGCTCTTCCTTAGAGGATGTTTTAAAAGAAATTCGGATTTTCCAAGAATAAAATAATTTATAATGCTTGCTTGTTTAACCTAATGTCATGGGTTAGAGTTTGATGTTCTGCTATTTCTTTTGAAAGGATGCAGTTAATCTGGCAGACATTCACAGAAAACAATATGGTGGTGTGGATCTGGAGAAATTGTTTTACTAAGAAATTGAAAAATATTTGCATGTGTGTAAGTTGTTTTAAAAATGACACCAAGTAAAACATAAGTCTTGTTTCTCTGGAAGTTTAGAGAAAGAGGATCATATTTTTTGGAGGGCAGTTAAAGAGTAGAACAAGCAATGATGTCCCACATCCTCAGAGAGATTTAATGGTGATGATGAAGCAAACAGCTTTTGTGCTTCTGTTCAAGATTCATGTTCATTAAAGACCTAAAGTTTTCAAAATGCACTGAGGTGAAATTCTGAAACTTCATTTAAGGGTGTATGTATGCACTTGTTGAATAGAACAGTTGTACCAACCCAGTACCTGAATGAAATGTGTAATTACCCTTTATATTGCATTGGGATGGGGGTACCCATGGGGGTACCACACCTCAGGATAAGGGAATGCAGTTCTTAGAATGTCATGCTAGAGCAAAGTGGAGAGGTGTAGGATTGGTGTTACATAAATTGGTCTTGAACGCCGTGAAGTATTTAGTGTTGGCACAACATTGCTGCCTACTGCAGTTCTCTCTCTGCTCATCTTAGCTCAGCTACTTGACGTGGTCTTTAATCTTCACTTCTGCAGTAATTGTGGTGAATATAAGAGCTGTTCTTTCAGAATGGGCAAGTTTTTTAAGGAATTACCTAATTTTTAAGGAATTTAAGGAATTGCAGGAACAGTGTTCCTGAAAATGTTTAACTGTCTCACTTAAATTTGAGCATTTTGCTGAAATGAGCACTTTTAAGGAGAACTGTAGAGGATTAATTTAATAGTAGCATGCCATTTCAAATTTTTATGTAATGATTCTTGAAGATCAGTTGCTAGTTCTGAATTTAAACAAACAACAAGGCTCCAAGTTTACTTTCCCTTATGTTTCATCTTATTTCATTTTAGTTTTATTAAATGACATTGCATATTTTTATATGGCATTAATCAATAGGAAATAAAAAGTTGCTGTTCATTTTGAATCTAAATATATGGAAACATATACAGCAAAACAGGTCAAGTTGTGAGGTGATCTGAATGTTAAAAAGCAGGAGTAAGAGAAAAAGAGTCTCCTGTAAGTTTGAAGAGCAGGCATTTGGCAGCAGCAGAAGTTGCCAGCAAAGGAATGCTGCTGAGAGGGCGAGTTCTGGTGTGATCCTGCATCAGCCTCCTCAAGGCGTGTTCAAAGAGGGCTCTGAGGGCACTGCACTCAAATGGCAAGCTGGTCTGCTGGTCTGCTCAAGCTGGTGTGTGGTTGCAATAATTTTGTTTTCATTGGAGCCAAAAACCTTTTACAGTTTAGCTTGGGTTCTGTCAGTTTGTTGTTTTGTTTTCGTGTTTTTTCCTTTGGAAAGGGCTAAGGAGAGAAAAGGATTGTACATTTATTGCTATGTTTTAATCATAAGTCTGACAACATGCTCATTTAATAAAAATATTGAGGGAAAACTCCACCTGTTAGCATAAGCAAAGTTATAAACTAGATTCTGCAACTTCACCTCAACCCTTGGTACTTTGTTTTCCCTAATTGCAGCCAGCGGCACCACACTCTTTCTCAGCATGTTTTCTTCTTGGATCTCCTTGGTTGTAGTTTTTAACTCTGTTATGGTTTCTTAGTACTGCCTTTTTCATCCTTCTAAGGTACTGAGGCGCCTTCAATATTAATTTTCTTAAAAATCATTGCCAAGTGGATGAAGGGCAAGGATTATGTCTGACCTTTGTTCAGTTTTGCTTTACTATTAAAGTGCCTTCTTCCCAAAATGCATTTACTTCTTGGGTGTGAATTGTTGTTACGTTGTTGTTTGTCAGGCTGTGCAAGGCAAGAATCTTCCAGAACACCTGAAAGAAGACGAGCAGATTTGAATAATGGTGGCAGGCATGGGCAGGCAAGGAGAACATTTTGTGCTCTTTTGCTATATTTCTCGTGGGTTTTTCCATGTTCTTCTGAGCACTCATGTGCCTTTAAACCTCTGTGTTTCCATGGGAGAACATTCCAACTTTGGCACCTCTTTTGTGTCTCCATACATGCGAGTCAGTCTTTGCTGATGTACGGGTTTTGTTTTTTTTCCTTTTGATAATTATAAAGGGAATAAGTCCCTTTTTTGACCATTGGGGAAATAAGGCTCTTAGATTTTAAGGCCACACTCAAAAATTACTACCTTTGTTTTGGTGCTTCATCTCTTATGTGCATGTGAAGTCTGGTATGTGGAAGTCCCGTGTACCAGAAACGTTTTATTTTCCAGTTGAAAAACTTGACTTCATGGCAGTGAAGATATGTTAGCCAAAATAAACAGAAGGTCAAAGTATGGGTTATTTTAAGTCCGAGTAGGATACCAGGATTCTTAAATTATGTAAAATTTGTCAGCATGGATTACATCACGACTCTAAAGACCTAGGTTATATCACATTAGGTACAGAGGTTATCCATTTAATCTGTTGCATTAGCCAGTTATGAAATGTGCAGTTTTCAGCTACCAGCAAAATTCAAAGGACTGACTGCAGTACCATTCAGCATCCTTCACCTATATTCTGAAATGAATAGCATGCCAATAAAACAGTCATTGTCTGCCTAATAACATTTTGCTTACATGGTAAATTGAATTGTCTTATTTCTCTGTTTGCTGTCTTACACTTTGATACAAGGTTGTTTTGTGTGCAAAGCTGAAAGCTGCTTTACTGTAGTGACTACTATGGTTAATGAGCAGAGGGTGTAATAAGTTACTTAGAAATTTTCTATGTATAACCTGAAATGTTCAGATTTATACTGTTTCAATTTAATCTCTGAGGTAGTACTTTCCAGGTGAAATTGTTACCTGCTGTAGAAAAACCATTGACATCAACAAGTGCTCAAAAACTGAGATGAGAAAATTAGTTAGAATGTATCTGTAGGGATTTGGTTGTGTTTTCTACAAGTATTTCCAATTTGCATGTGAGATTGCAGGATGTACTGGGCAGGTGTACTAATGGTCATTGTAATGCTAAATTTGGGATACTCCTCTGAATCCCTCTAGAAATGTAAATATCCAAATTCTTCAGGGCCAGGAATTTTGAACTTTGGGAGGAAGTTATCCAAGTTAGTTTTGCCTCTTTCAGTGTGTTCAATTGTCTAGCACATGATTTGTGATATTTACTCCTAGTGTCTAGTTTAGATGCAGTTTAGATAACCAACATTTGGACTCTGTTTCTTACACACTAAATAGAGAGACGTAACAGAGGGCCTAGCACTGTGGTGTGGAAGGCCACTTTTTCATTTGAAGACTGTGCAAAAGATGGGCTAACAGACAAGGCACCCTTGCTTCTCCCTGCCTCTTCTGAGGTGTGCTATGGTTTGGGTTTTTTTCCCCCTCTCTGATTTTTAGGAGGTTTGTGAGAGGAATTTATGCGTACAGAAACTATCTCCCGAAGTTAATGTTCGATTCTACAACCAGAGCACACAGAACTAAGTTAAAACCAGCTTTTAGATCACCTTTGCAACCATGAGCTGATGCGAATGGGGTGACTACGAGCAAATGAGCAGTATGATATGATAGCAGCGTGTCCATGTGGCCTTTCCTGCGCAAGGGGAATGCACACCTTGTTCGGATCATTCCCAGCCTGGGGAGACTGCAGAATTGCAAGTGTTAGAATATCTGCCAGCTTTTGACTGTGTTGCTCTTTTTAAAATATCTACTCTTGTTTACACTGATGCCTTGTGTTCCTCGACTTCTGAGGGATTAGTTTAATTTGTTTGCGCTGCTTAGTCTGTGAGGAAAAGAACCACTTTTTATACCACAAAGCCAAATAATAATCTTAGTGAAGTTACTATAGTTCCTACCTTTCACTCCCATGAACAAGGTCTAGATGAGTGCTGATCCTGATTTGTCTTGCCTGGGATTTTTACCTTGAAATGCAGTAATGAATGTGTTAGGGAGAAGCAAAAAATTCTCTCCATCCCTTTCCCCGTCCTTGCATGACAGCACCCAACTGCCACTGATGCTTTGTGAATGTGCTAAATTTGACATTGTAGACGTAACTTGGGGTTGTGACTGTGGAAATGTCTACTTCTTGTATGTTTAAATTTGGATAAATATTTTGCAATCTGGGAAAATTTAAGAAAGTCCCAAACTGAGTAAATAGCCAACTTGTAATTGGAAGCAACTGTTTGGAGAATTTTGTTATTGCTTTACATTTAAAACAAGTTAGGTGCTGCAAGTTTGTGCGCTTTCTTTAATCCATTATAAAACTCTGTTTAGATTGTTTAAGAATAATTCTTAGGTAACTGAAATAAACTAGTCTCCTTTAGGTAGCCAAACTATGTAAGAGCTTTAAAACTGTGCCAGAAAAATACTGAAGTAAAGACCAGTGCAAACATACCTGCATTAGGATAGCTTGCCTATGAACATTTTTATTTTAATTATTTTTCTAATGACTATGTCCTAAGATTTCACCAGAATAGGTGGGTCATATTTTCTGCTCCCTCTTTCCATTTTCGTGTTCTGAAAATTTTAGCAGGGAATTTGGTAAACTTCAATCCCAGCAGTTAGTGAAGTGGCTAATTTTTCTGAGAACTGGGTAGATGTGACTAAGGCTGTGATTCTGTCCCCAGCTTGCTGTGGCACTTGCTAGACTCTCTGCTAGCTGGTTTGGTATGCTAAGCCAGCAGAAATCTAAACTGACCAAAATTACAGTTTAATAATACCAGCTAGATGGGGTAGGGCCATCCCATAACCAAAGCTTGAGCATGCAGTGGGATAGATACACAACTGTATGCAAAAGTACATCTCTGTCAAGCAGTTCAATAAGTTTACATTTCAGTGTCTTTGTGAAATCTAGGGTTTCGTTTCAAGTTAAGTATAAGTTATTTCTTTAATTTTTTTAATATCTTATGGCAGGGTGCTCAAAAATTTATGCTAAGTTGATGTTATCCATATATGTTAATTAGAGTGGCTTTATTGGGTTGCACTTGAAGTATCAGTTTTTCCAGTATCCTGTTTATGACAGTAAATAGTAAATTCTGACAGCCAGTAGTAAATATATAGGGAAGGGAATAGCAGGAAGTAACATTTTATGAACTTTCCTTAAGACCTTTCAAAGTATCTGCACCTTAGAGACTTTTTGAGCCAGATATGACATCATTGAGTATAAAAGTTCTTTGTGGAGCTTGCATTTGTTCAATTGCTTTCTGAATTTTTAAAATTTTGGAACTCATTCCCACAAGACATTGCAGATCACAAAATGTAGCTACAGACCAAGTGCAAAAAAAAATTTATGTGTGTTTGAACCACCCTCACTTAATAGTGTCAACTGCTGTTCCCTAATGGATGCATTTGGAAACCTGTTGTACTTTATTTATCTTCTCTTTGTCACCTATAATTCTGTATTTACTTTTTCTGCTGTGTGTGCTCCTTTTTTTTGAGGCTGTGCTGTCTAAGTAGCCTATTTCTGCTTTTACACTGCCTTTTTTGACAGGGGAGGCCTGACGGCATACGTTACTACATACTGGCTATGCTATGGATTGATACAATAGAATTGTGGTTTTGGTTTGGCACCTTTAAGTCTTTCCAAACAGATATGTTTCATTTGCTTTATGATGGCTGTTCAGCTAGAGTTTCTGTTGGTTTGCATGAATGTGTGACTGATCTTTCCTAACAGATAGAACTTCTTTGCTAGGAGTGTTATTTTTGCATTTGCCAGTGTTGAATTTCTGGTAATCTCTTGCACAATCCCGTCACAAGTAAGAGGGTTCTGGTATAATAATGCCTTGGACCTGGGATGAAATTAGGACTACATTACATGTGATATTATGCAAAAATGCAGAGTGCTTTGGTTTGCCAAGATAATTTTAATCCAGGAGCAAGACAGGGGACAGCTGATGGGTACAAAGAATTGCAGCAAAAAACTTATAAGCAAAACTGTCTCAAAGAAGTTTGCACAGACATCCTGAAAGACTGATAAGGAAGACTAATAATAAGGTATTATTCTGAGAAATTAGCCCTTCTGTTGAGTTTAATAAGCAGCATCAAAGGAAACATCAATTGCTCGTTTGGCAATTTTACAAACAGAGAACGGAGACTGCCAGCTGTTAGCGTGATGGAAACAGCAGTTAGCTTTCAGTGTTAAATGTGAGTGGACAGCTAGTGTGAGAATAATCCAAGGGGTGGGGAAGTAAAAGCAAGCAATTTATGGTTAATGCCATGGAGCAAGAATCATGAGGAAAGCAGAGAAAGGGTGATGTGTTAGCCATACAAATCAGTATTTGTGTATGTTCAGTGGGATAAGCAAGAGGGAGTTACATGGAGGGAGTTGTGTGTGTTCCTCTGTTTGTCTGCTGTGGTTTGGTTTGGGTTGTGTTGGTATGCACTGAGGATAACGGGAGGTTCATGTCCGTCATTTCCACACTGAATTGGGTATGCAGTGAGTGGATAATGAATGAAGTCCCCAGTGTGACAGGCTACCGTGCAGAAAGGAATGCCAGCTTATTTTCTTCAAAGGCATTAAAATGCCAGGGCAATTCAGAGATCAGTCTTATCTAAAATATCATGAAGACCTTGCTTGACATAATACTCACAAAGTAAACAAAAGCATGTATTTTTGTTAGTTTACTAACTGGCATCTTAAAAACAAGAAAAAAATTGACGTTTTTATTTACCCTTCTAGTTCTAGGTCCAATGATTAGTTCTGTAACAAGACAACTTGACACTTTGAGTATGACAGAAGCACTGATGCTGCAGCAGAGGCTGGGAATATTAATGGCCAAATCTAGGTGAGTGATTTTTAATTCTGCCAGTTCCCTAGCTGTTTAATTTCTTCCTCATAGCCTTGGTTCACATCTCTCCTTTGAAGTAGCATTTCAGTTCTTGTTTTTCTGAAATGGTAATATTAGAACATACTTGAGATAAAATGACAAGTTTGTATGATTATTGATTACATACCCTTTCTTTGCTGTTCCTGAGAGACAGAGGCTGTGCTTCAAACATCTTCATATACTACAGCTTTCTTCTTGCAACTCTAGTGATTTTATTTTCTCTGAAGTGCGTTGCATTTTAAGTTCTAGGCTTTTTTTTTTTTTTTAAAGAAAAAGGCAAAGGCACCTGTCTTCAAGAGACTTGGTCAGTTATTTCATGCTGAATTCATAGAAAGTCTGATACTAACAGCGTGCAGTTATGTAGTTCTGGATTAATTGCAGTGTTATTAGCTCTGCAGGGGATTCTTGGTGGTTGATTGATACAATCTCTAGAGTAGGAATATCTCTTCTGAGTGGCTTTTTTGATCAAAACAAGTGGAAGAGTTAGCTGCTCTTCATTGTATTCTTTGCACCTTATCCCTTAGCAGACTAAAGTGTTACATGGATAATACTGCTGCATGCTAATAGAAGTGCCTGTCTAGAAACCAAGTCATGGTTTTCTGAAGATAGTATTGAATTTTTTTCCCTCTAGTCAGGAAAATTTACCAGCCTTCTTTCTTATCTGTCTTCTTTCTTCTTGATTTCTGATGTCGTATCTCTTGTTGCCTTAATAGCTCTCTTCCAGGATTTTGCCCCATTAGTCAGTTGTGTAGCGGAAATTTTAGTTCTTTTCCAATATAAAGATGATATAAATGGGTTAAGTTTTCTTTTGTCAGACTTTCTTGTATGTAAGAAATATGAGACTTAACCCATTTTTCATGGTGGTAGAGAGTGAAACAGCAAGTTGCGAGACTTCATTCTGTGAGCATTTGTTTTGTGAAAGTTTTGCCATACACACAGAAATCTTTAACTGAAAATATCAAAAATATCAATGTGATTTTTTGATTTCATTACTTTAGCCATGCTGTTTAGTGTTACTTGAGTATTCTACTGTTTTAAAATGAATGTGTAACACAATTTAATCCAAATGGAACTTAATAGAAATAAAAAAAAAACCACCAAGTTTGAAAATATTTGTGTTGAATGTTGTTTTTTTTCCTTCCCTTGTTGTTTGATTACATAGTTTAATGTACAATGCTGTATGGGAAGTATTCACAATTGGAAGCACAGAGCCTCACTGCATGGCTGCCAGCACAGGGCTGCTTGCAGGCCTGGAATGCCTCCACCCTGGAGCTGCCAAAGCCGGGGTAGCCTTTCAGGATTGCCATAGGGACACTTTGTGTTGCCAGTGCCTGGTAACCTGCTACAGCCCAGGGCTTCTAGGGTCATCTCTAGTGCTGGGCTCCTGAGCCAGGAGTGCTCATTTAGGTGGAACTGGAATCCAAATAGGAGCCTTGTGTAAAAGCCTGGTTAGGAGATGAAAATCTCACACAGTAAGTGGCTGGGATTTGTTTTCTCCCAAGCTGCTGCCATGGGAATTAAGGTGCCAATTCAAATGAGTCTGTTTGGTAGTAACCTCAAGTTGAGTTATTGGTAGGACTTCAACAGTTCAGTATTGCCACTCCTTGCTGTCAAATCTAAGTTAACTATCATATTTGTAGTATCTGTGTTGATTTTTTTATTATATGTGACTGGAAGATTCATAACGAAGAATTGTATGTCAGAGTAATTTGCATTGGGCTGTTTGTTGATATTATTTCATTTTGTTGGTTGGGTTTTTTTTTTCCTCTTTAGAGATCAGATGGTCTTCTAAAGAAGTCATGGGTAGCTGTTGTAGCTGTCCAGATAAAGAAACTGTCCCAGATAACCACCGAAACAAATTTAAGGTATGCAACTGGTGTGATGTGCTGTGAACTATTTTGGTTTTTTTTATAGATTAGGTCTGTGATTAATAAAAAGTACTGAAAATAGAGTGCAAATTTTTGAACAGTTGATACACTGCAGAGTTGCAGGTGCCTGTGGCTTATCAGTGGTGACAGGAATTCCTTAGACAGGGTAGGCTTTTTAGGACAGTTTTGATCTTCAGGAAAGGCAAGAAGCCCTATGATTTTCATCTATCTCCATTTCAGTTGGTAGGGCCCAAGTAAGTGGTGTTGCCTATGGCAGGTTATAGAAGGTTAAGTTAGCAAAAGAGTCCTTAGCATAAAGGAATATATAGCTTTTGGAACTGTGATTATGAAGCTGAATGTGGGGTCATCAGTAGAAAATTTTAGGACTGCTGATTTTACTCGAAGGTCACTAATGATTACACACTTTGAAAACTTTTGTCCTTCGTGTGTACAAATTTTATTTCTAAGTGCCCTTTTGTCTCATATATATCCGGAATTTATAAGCTTGAGAACACTTGTTCATGTGCTTGACATGCTAAGCATGAAGCAGCTGAAGTCAGTGACTATAAGTCAACATACCTTTGCATCTGTGACACAAGTCAGATTTGCTTCTGTGCTCCAAACTGTCTCTGTGAGTTGACAAAGGAATGTAATGCTTCCATAGTGAAAATTGATTCATGTCTTGCCTCAGGGCAACAATGAAATGAGATTTAAAGCCATGGGAATTTCTGGAAATGTTTAATATTATCAGTGAAGAAAGCTGAAGGATAAAATATTTTTCTGTTTTCTTACTTTTTATGCATCACTTTGTGTAATTAGTTCCTATTTTTCTCTTTGTAGAATTTCTCTATTGTTTGTTTAGCAGTGGGGTTGGGGGGGGTAGGGGAGGGAGGAAAATGAGCATAATCCTCACAGGCAGATTAAAGATTCCTAATTCTTTTCAATTGACTAGATTTCTAGTTGAAAATGTATCTTTAAAGGAGTAACATTAATTCCGTAGGGAAATTTTTTTGGTAGCTTTTTCATTGATTAAAAATAATCCCACTAAAAGCAGCATTGTGAGGTACAATAGAGGGGAAATACATATAATACATATTGTCCGGATTCTATAAAGGATGCAGATTACCTCAAAAATGGCTTAAAAGCAGAAAGAGCAAGAGTTTAGCTTAATACACGTATTTTCACACAAGATAACTATAAGGTATTTGAATTACTTGTAGACTTCAAAAATGCAGCAAAATATCTAAAACTGTCGGGTGATTCAGCACAGTGCAAGGCTATACATGTATGTGAAGAAAGCTTTTTCTTGGAGCCACTTACCCTTTCTCATTCCTTTTCCCAACTGTAAGTGGGGTTATATGACAAAGCAAATATTGTTTTTTTTTTTAGAAATGAGGCTCTGAAAGATTCCATTATCTGAGGTATGCCTTATCCATGTGGGAATACTAGAATATGTACATAAAGCCAGTTAAAAAAAACATATTTAACTTACAAATCTCCTCTACTTTAAATTTCTCATCAGATTTTACAACAATGTTAGGCAGCCTCATTTGTATTGTTTTTAAATAGGTATTATTTTAATTTTTTTAAATTCTGGGTTAGGGTAGCATGGAAACTAGTTTGTTGATTTCCTTTTTTGTTTTTTTTTAAACATTCACTCCAAGGATTGTAACTAATATGATAGCACAGATGGAGTTCACCAGTCAGGCATTAAGATTATTAAAAGTGGTGTTGTTTCACAAAAGAGTAATTACCTAATGCTTTTTAATTTCTTTTTTATAGGTTATTAATGTGGATGATGATGGTAATGAACTGGGTTCTGGCATAATGGAACTTACAGATACAGAACTAATTTTGTACACCCGTAAAAGGGACTCTGTAAAATGGCACTACCTCTGTCTCCGTCGCTATGGCTATGACTCAAATCTTTTCTCTTTTGAAAGTGGTCGAAGGTGTCAAACTGGACAAGGTATGTGGAAATGTTGTATATAAAGCTTTTTGGAAATTTATTTGATGTTGGAAGACATTTGCCAGTCCTTTGGCAGGAGTTATAAAGGTTGTAGTTCTATATGCCAATGTGATTTCTGGGAAAAAATTACCTTATGAGGAATGGTCTTCTGGTAGAATGAGAATTTGAGTTGCACATACTTTTTGGCATTTGTGGGTCTGGAGGTCTTCAAGCTTCAATGTGAGTATTCTTTTGGTCAGCTTAGGAGGTGGTTTTGACAAGGAAATTCTCCTGCCTCAGAGGTTGACTTGACTTCCAGGGGAAGGCAGTAGAATCTGAAACTGTGGAGGAATTCCCTCAGAATTCAAAGAATTCTCTATTTTTAAGATATTAAAAGCCTGGAGCACTGATATGAACAGGACGTCCCCACCTTGTTATTATCTTCGGTAGCACATTTGTGTTTCATCCTCTTCCTAAAGCATATACCACTTTCATTAATATCAGTGACATAATTCTCAAGTTTTGCCGTTTTTTTGTAAGGTGTGTATGCTTCAGCTATGCTGAAGTTATTTTTTGAGTGGCTTTCATTGGAAAAAGATGGTTACCTTTCCAGTACCCAGACCCACGCCTGCCTTGGCCGAGGTTGGCTCCCTCTGACAACAATCAGGTGTTTGTCTCTTCCCTGCAGCAGTCCCCGAGGGAATGGCTGTTTCTGTTGAGCTCTAAGCCTCATTTTGCATCTTTCTACTGTGAAATAGCTGTGTGTGGTTGGAATTCCTAGGTATTCGTATGTTGTGAAATTAAATTCCAGTGTTCTTCTGGACTTTTGGCATTTACCAGTGTTCTTATCAATAACTTTAGACATTGAGAAATTGCAGGTTTTGTTTTTTAATTTCTTTGTTAATAAGTCAGGAAGATGGAAGTACTGGATCATAAGTAAACCTAGTCAATATTCATTGTCCAATCAGAAGTAAAGGAAGACAAGTGGTTTTTTTTTTAATGGGAGTTTAAAAGGCACTCTCAGTTCATCTCCTAATGAGAAATGGTGATATTTTCAAACATTGACGTATACTCCATACTAAACTAAATTTTCATAATTCTTAAAATAATAAATTTTGTTTTGAAGATAATCACTTTAATGGGTTTTGCATGTTTAATTTACTGCTTCTTCTGAACATTGAGAACAGATACTAATAATAGTTAACTGAAAATAGTAATTTGAAGGTTGTACTCTACAGTTTATTAGCAAGTCTGCAAAATCTTACACCATGTCTATTTGACTTCTGCTTTCCTCCTAATATTTTTTTTTAATAAACAGGATTAAGCAGGCTGTGTAAGCAGCAACCCTTTCCATCCTCTTTTGTTTCTTGCCTTCCTTATGTAATACTAAAATACTGTGAATATTGAGAAAAAATAAATCTGGCAGAAAATGTTCTCTGCTGCCCTTTTGCAATGGAACATTGTTCCTGAGACCTACAGTGGGTTTTGTGGGCACAGTTGCAAAACTTCATCTTCACTTCATGGGATGACTAAGAAATTTTTCATTTGAGAATTCCCTGAATACAGCCCAGCAACTTCTTACATTAATCAGCATTCTTGTTTCTGTTTTTCCTTTAATATCAAGTTATTTTTATAGATAAGTTGTGAGAAGCAATGATGGTGAAATACTGAGTTTGTGCTAGGTATTAAAAATCTTGCAGGCATGTCTTGGGAGCATGTCTTACAGAAAATTCATGATATAAAACCTGTAGAAGTTGGTATGTCACCATGTTGTGACAGATCACTTTGTATTTAAAATGAAGGTATTTAAAGGCTGCTGAATTTCTCAGAAACAACTGGGAGATTTTTAAAGTTTCTGAACCTAGATTTTTTTTTCTTAAATTCTAGTTTTTGTCCGTTAAGATTTAAATATCCAGTGTGAATGTTCAGAATTATACAAAATATTAAACATGGTCTATTGTACATGGCTAGATTAGTGGTCAGAGGCATGTAATAGTGCAAGCTCTGTAGCTGCAGTGTTGCAAACATGAAGCTTATTCAGGGCAGCAGCTGCATGTTAATAGCTAAGCATCGTTCCTCGTAGCCCATTTGGTGTATTCCTAGCTGGGGTTGTGTGAACTTCTGCCGTGTGAAGTATTTCTGGTGGTTCTGATCTGTCACAGCTCTGCATCTCTAAATAAATATATGATGATAGTAATTGCCAGCATATTCACATGCACTTGCAGAAATGGCTGTATAGGTAGGTAGTTTTCAGTAAAGAGTGGTTTAAGATTGTAATACTCAAAAATACAAAATGAGCACCTGCACCCACGTTTAACAAGCATGTTAACTTTAACTTCATGCTTTCAATGGAAGAACAATCCAAAGCTGCAACTTTGCTGGTGAGGGTAAGTTGGGGCACTCCCTGCTGTCCAAAGGCAAAGTGGCACAATACATACACAAAATACATGGTATTGCTGCTAACTTTGTGTTCTGTGTCTATCCTTTAGCCTAATGCAATTAGTTTGTTACTGTCTGTTTCACACAGTTTGTCTTACTAGCTTTCCCTTTTGGTCTTCTTAAAGAAACTAAACTTCTACCCAGTGTTTAAAATCCTTTTCTGTTGTGCAGGTATCTTATTTTTGCGGTTGTTTAATAGAAATCTGATTTAGGAAATACAACTTTGTAGCACCACTGTAGTTTCATTTAATGTTTTTAAAATATTTATTTATTTAACAGGTATCCTTTTTATCAGCTTTTTGAAAAAAGAAAAAAAACTTGTTGATTTTTTTCCCCTCATTTAGCACTCAAAGCTTAGTTTTGCTCCTAACTGAATCAGTTTTCTGTTCTAATTTAAATTTTGGTGTATGGGAACCTTATTCTTCTATTAGATAACCACTTTGAAGGTTGTCACAGAATTTTGTGTGTTTTGGTGCAATAACAATTTCATAACACTTTTGCTTCTTTAACAGGTATTCATTATGTGGATTCCAGTTCTAATTCTAGAAAGTTTATATATATTGTAAGGCACATTTCCGAGTTACAGGGTTTTTTAAAATTTTTTTTTTAAATGTATTTATAGGAATCTTTGCCTTTAAGTGTGCCCGGGCAGAAGAGCTATTTAACATGTTACAAGAGATAATGCAGAATAATAGCATAAATGTGGTAGAAGAACCAGTAGTAGAAAGGAATAATCATCAAACTGAGTTGGAAGTACCAAGAACCCCTCGAACACCTACCAGTAAGTATGGTTTTACTGTCATACCTGAATGTAATGTGGTACTTAGCTAAAAATAACATTTGGTTTGAATTTAATCTTTAAGTAATTAAAAGGAAAGCTAATTTAAATCTAAGAGGCTAATTATCAGTAATGCATTTTCTTGAGGTACTGGCTGAGGATTATTTTCAAGAAAAAAGTTTTGAGAACTTAATTGTTGCATAAGAACACTTATAAATACACCTACTGAATTGCTTTATGATATATCAACATGCTTTACCTGTAGCATTTCAGAGAAATGTGAATGTTGGGCAAAGTTTCAAACCTTTTATTAGGGGAAAGAAATACTTTTTAAAATATTTGCACTTGGTTTGGAATCTTCCTTTTGCTCTGAGTAAGTGAAGAGGTGAGTGAAGTATTTACCTAAAATTTTCTGTATTTTTAAAATCTCAGGCAGATGGCTTGATATTTGAAACTAGGAATTACAGTTTATTGATGATTTCAGAGAAATGGAAGCTTAGGTAAAGGAGTCTCTGTTTGTCAGGGAGAGATCTTAATGGGGGGGAAAGAGAAATTGGAGGGAGTTTACTGGGTGTGTAATGCACCTAGGTTTCAGTGCTTACTTCAGAAATGTGTTCCAGTAAATACTGGGATGCGAATCTGTTTTCCATTTCCTTCCTCCAAGCAAAATTGAGCTTTGTGAATATTTTAATATTGTTTTACATATTTTACTTTGTCTTTTGAAAATGAAACCTAAGATAAAAAGTATCTTATTCATATACAGTAAAATGCCCTATTTTAATATGGTTTTGCTTGTTTTCTAATTGAATCAGCTCCTGGGTTCAATGCACAAAGTTTACCCAACGGCTATCCCAGATACCCATCTTTTGGAGATGCTTCATCACACCCTTCCAGCAGACATCCTTCTGTCGGCAGCGCACGCCTCCCCTCTGTTGGTGAAGAATCAACACATCCTTTACTTGTAGCAGAGGAGCAAGTGGGTGTTTTTTTCCCTTTGTACAATTTAGATTTTGTATTACTTCAGGTTTTTCTGATAATTGTTCTGTAGACTTTCACTTGCATTTTTCAGTGTCAGGTGTAATGTATTCCTACGGTATTTTAACTAAGTCAGAAAAGTGTTTGCCTTTCCTCTTTAAAATGATACTTTGTAGAATGGCTTGCTGTCTTGGGTTGAAGACAGGTATCTGCTGGGGAAGGCAGGAGCCTCCCTTGGAAACCCCTTCCCTCCGAATTACTAAAATTAAGCGGCCTTAAGGCAAGCTATGGGGAGGAATAACAGTCCTTTACTAATGAGTATAACAAAATACAAATGAACAATAACTACGGTATTAACAAGAACAGCTACAAAAAAGTCAGGGACCCCCGCGGCAAAAGCCAGGGAGGGGGATGGGGGAGGCCTTGCTTCACAAACCCCCATAGGCAGTCTGTTGTCGTAGATGGCTCCGACGGGCCCTCTGAGGAGAAAGGAAGAACTTCGAGATGGAGCACAGGAGTCCTGGTGCAGGATGGATGAGATGGGTGAGATGGGTCAGCCGTTCTTCCCACAGTCTTAGCAGGGCGTCCCAGCGGGGTAATCTGTTGTGTGCCATGAGCGAGAAAAAAAGAAGCAGCCGCCACAGGGGAAAGCTCCGTCCGGGTCCGCCACCGGTCCTCCACCGCAGCTCTGAGTGTCTTCCCCCTGCCAGAGAGTGAACCCACCGCCCCCATCTGTCCCCTCCCCCTGCCCCCCCTGGATGGCTGAGCTCNTGCTGAGAAATTAATATTTTATATAAAAATAAAGATACAGAAAGAATGTGTTTGCAGATTTTCAAAAATTTCAGTAATTATTTTTAAACATGAGTAATTGTACATTATAATGACAGATCCTGGTCCAAAAGCTTCTTTGTTACCTAAGTCTTTTATTTGCCAAATAGAAGTCATGGAATAATTTAGGTTAGAAGGGAACTCCAGTCCTCTAGATCAAAGTTTTAAGTTAGAGACAGCTGCACAGAGCCTTGTCCTGGTCATGTTTTGAATATTACAGGCACAGAGATTCCACAGAATCTGAGCCATGTGATCCAGTGTTTCACCACTTTTGTTGTGAAATCATTTCTCTCTAATATGTTACCAGATTTTTGCCTCTTACATCTGGTGTTGGCTGTCCCTTGGCCTTTTGCGGAACATCCCTAAAAAGGGTCTGGTTCTGTCTTTGCTTTATCTGTTAGGTAGTTGAAAACAGCCATTAGGTGGTTTCCTGCCTTCTCTTAAAATGCAACTAAGATGGTGTCCTCAGCTTCTCCTTGTATGTCATGTGCTCCAGCTCCTCTCTAGTCATGGCCCTCCACTGGCCTTGCCTCAGTATGGTACTGTCTTTCTTGTACTCTGAAGCTCAGGTTGAGTCTCTTGAGAGCTGAATTGATGGTAGTAGTAACTTTACTTACTGGCTGTGCTATTGCTAACACAAACCAGTGCATGTTTGGTTTTTGTTGCTGCAAGAGAACAATGCTGACTCACGTTCAACTTACCATCCACCTGGACCTCTGAAGTTTTGCTGGAAGGCTGTTTTCAGTTAGTTGGTATCCAGCCTATACTGTTGATGTTGTTTCATACTAAGCACTGGATTTTGTATTTGCTGTTGCTGAACTTCATAAGGTTTTTATGAGGTTGGTTCTCCAGGGTGCTGAGATCCCTCTCAGTGGAAACCCTACCAGTCTGGATAGACTGGAAATTGTCAGGATATGTTCTCTCTTATCATTCAGGTTGCTGATGAAAATGATAATCAAGTTTAAAAATGTCATGTGGTTTAGGAAGACTTTCATGTGTGACAAGAAACAGTGCTGGAAACCAGACAAGATAGCCAGAGCAGAGTGCTGTGAGTTATCTTGTGGGAAAGGATTTGTTAAGAGTCCTCACAGAAGAGCTCAGGTGTTATCATTGGAGTTAGTGAACACTGAGTTTAAAAAATCAGTGGAGGAGTCAAGTGAGCTGGTAAATGACACTTCAGCTTGCAGAGCTTGACAGAGAGGTTGGCAAGCTACATGACTGCTGCTGTAAATACTACTTTTGCTATTTGAGTATCCAGGCATAGAATTAAAATTTAGAGAAGGAATCCAGTCTTTCCTATTCAGCCTTGTATTGATCTGCTGTGGAAATTGGAAGGCTATAACATAGGAGTGTATTTCTGCCTTTCTTAGTGACATACAGTGCCAACTCCTGCCTCTTTTTAATTCTGAGTGCCACACTTCATATTGAATTGTATATTTTTCTACTTGAGATCCTGTTCTTAGGAGGCTGTTGGCTCTTGAAGAAAGAATGGATAGTTCTTCCTGTAGACCCAATCTCTCTGTTTTTTTCCTGGAACAGTACGCAAGGCAAGAGACTGAAGGTTTTCTTAGGTCTCTCTCTGGTTTTCTTTTTGGCTGGCTTTTTTTTCCCCGCTTTGTATGGACAGTAAATTTCCTTGCAGTGTGGAAGTTATAAACATAAGCTTAGCCAAAATAATTGTTGGTCACTGGTGAGGGACAATAAAGTAGAGCTCTTAGTGATCTGCCCAGGTAAAGTAATGAGCTAAGCTGGAGCAGCCCTAAGTTGCCTTGATTACAGTCAAGCTCTAGAACTAGAGCCAACCGAGATAAAACATCAAATAAAAATAATTATCAGTATAAGATATAAATTCTGGTTTTTTGTTAGAGGAATATTAGCATAACTAATAACAAAATTTCAGGGAAAAAAACTAAAACTGACTACAGTTCAGCAAAATGCAGGAGAGGTGACTTTTGCTCTTAAACACAAGTTTTTCTTTTCAGGTATTTTGATTAAAAGAGTGCAAAGTGAAGAAGCTAATAAATTTGGAGGGAGAGGGTGAAAGGCACAACAGTGTTTGAATTTCTTCTTTTTTCTTTCCCTTTTAGGTGCACACTTACGTAAACACTACTGGAGTACAAGAGGAAAGAAAAAATCGATCAAGTGTGCATGTGCCACTGGAATCAAAGCTTTCAAACACTGAAACAACTAAAGTGAAAGAAGATCAGATGTGTACTGATGACAGAGATGCTCAGGTTCTCCTGGAGCCTGAAGGAGTGAAGTTTGTTTTAGGACCAACACCTGTTCAAAGGCAGTTAATGGAAAGAGAGAAACTGGAACAACTTGGGAGAGATCAAGTTAGTGGCAGCAGCACAAGCAACACTGAATGGGACACTGGGTATGACAGTGATGAACGTAGAGAGACACCATCTGGTAATAAATTGGTGTATGAAAATATAAATAGGTTATCAATCCCTAGTGCCTCAGGGGTCAGGAGAGGTCGCTTGACATCAACCAGTACCTCAGACACCCAGAACATTAACAACTCTGCTCAGAGGAGAACTGCGCTGCTGAACTATGAGAACTTGCCATCCTTGCCTCCTGTTTGGGAAGCCCGCAAGCTGAGCAGAGATGAAGGTGACAGTTTAGGACCAAAGACTCCATCTCTGAATGGTTACCACAATAACCTAGATCTAATGCATAACTATGTCAATACAGAGAATGTAACAGTGCCAGCAAGTGCTCATAAAGTAGAATTTACACGACGTCGGGACTGTACCCCAACAGTCTTTAACTTCGACATTAGACGTCCGAGTTTAGAACACAGGCAGCTCAACTATATACAGGTTGACTTGGAAGGTGGTAGTGACTCTGACAACCCTCAGACTCCAAAAACCCCCACCACTCCACTTCCGCAAACTCCAACCAGGCGCACAGAGCTGTATGCTGTGATAGACATTGAAAGAACTGCTGCTATGTCAAGCTTGCAAAAAGCACTGCCCCGAGATGATGGTACTTCTAGGAAAACTAGACATAACAGTACTGACCTGCCTATGTGAGCCTGGGAAGCATTGAATCATTTGCACCTTTTGTGAAGTTTATAACATTGAAGATGCAAGTACTTTGCATTTCTTAACACTAATGCCTTTTATAGACTAATAGAACTTTTCCTGCATACTTCATGTACTTGTCTTACTAAAGGGAATTAATGTAGAGCAAGTATTCATTTTAGGCAACACTATTTCATTCTACAGTAGAAGTAATTACTGCATAGCAGCATCACCACCTTTCACAGTGCCTCTTTAATTGATTAGAGTCTGAGTGACATGCCAGTTTTGAATTTATAAATATTCTGGTCTGATGCCTATACTCATTAATGGCATTTATAACACTTTTTAAAGCCTCTTGATATGTGCATTATTAGCAGGTAAACCTAATCTTTCAGTATAAATGTCTGACGTTCATTCCTCACTGAAGTAGTTCCTCCAGAATGAAATGTATGTAATGCATTCATTCGCTCAGTTTAACATACACAAGATTTATTGGTTCATCTCAAGGAATATAAATACCACACCTTTTTTGTCTGTGGGCAAGAAGGCTTCTAATTCCTGACAGTTTTCTTAACTTGTGTGATATTTGAGAGGTCACATTGATGGTTGTTGATAAACACATCAAAAATCAGCCTTAAGCTCCTTACGTTGGAATAAAATTCCAAGTGACATATCCAATTCCCTCTGAAATCTGACAAATTTTTAATCTCATTAGAGTTTTGGGGTTTTTTGTGAAGGAATTCACAGGTGGGCTGTATGAATTAAGATTCTCTTAACATTTCTTAGTTCAGTGTGCCTTCTTTTCTTTGCATTTGTGTGTTTCCTTTGTATTTGTTCCATAATGTCTTGTTTTAAAAGTCAGAATTTTGTACATACCTTTAATTGTTCAGGGTCATCTATGTATTTGTCTTACTCTCTGCATTTGACAAAGCAAGACTCTTGAAGGTCAAATGGTTGTCTTCGTCCAGTGTTCTACTTTTTTATGCCTGACAGAAATATCCCAGCTCTCCAGCAACATGCATTATTGCACAACTGGAAAGGTTTATTATACAGTTATTGTCTTCCTCTAAAGCATCAAACACACGGGAGGCAGGGTACTGGACTTGATATTTCTTTATAGAAAGTTGCACATTCTAGCAATGTGCATCCATAGGTGATAGTGTACTTTAATTTAAAAAGATACGTAGTAAATTATCTGAAGGTAGTATTATCTATGAGCTTACTTGTTTTCCTTTTGCAGTTGGTGAATTTGGTTACAATGATGGCTGCTCAGTGTTACAGGTACATCTAGGTAGAATGTTATTTGTTGAATATGCCAGAGGCACCCTTAGAAGTTTTGTTTTGTTTTGTTTATTAATACTCTGAATAATCTTAGAATTCTGGCAGTATTGCAGGTGCACCTTGGTACTAGCAGCAGAAGAGATTGCTCTTGAGCCTGTGGTTGCGAAGGAACTGGGACTTGTGTGAACTGGTGCGATGTAAAATAACCTTTGAACTGTGAGGAAAAACATGCAAGAAAAGCCATTTGGAGATCTGAAAAAGCATTAAGGGTCTCCATGCAATATTTGAAGGTTTATAAAAACCAAACTACAGTTATTTTCTGTCTTTTGAATTAGTGTGTACTTCTGTTCCTACAACTTTTTTCTTTGGTCTTCTCTCATTTAGTTAGTGGCAGCAGTAGTAGCACCTGTAATATATGTCTCTTGCCACACCATTAGGTAGTATCAGGCCACCTTTTCACTCTGGCTTTCATTATTCTTTACAGCCTATATGGTACTGAAATATCAGATGGACAAAGAACATAATTTGCTGAAGTAAAAGATGGAAGTCATTGAGACCATTGTGAGGAACTTAAAAGATATTTTAAAAACCCCAAAACTTATTGATTATTTCATAATCAGCTTCTGCACACTCTTGTGATAGACTCGCTGACTTGTGAGGAGACCTTGGTATTCAAAAGGTAAAGACTACCTAGAGCCAGACATTTTAAAGGTTGTAGCCAGGTGTGAGTTGGTCTCTTCTCCCAGTCTGCCAGCAACAGGACAAGAGGCCATAGGCTTAAGCAGATGTTAGCAAGAAGTTCTTCACAGAAAGGCTGATTAGGCATTGGAGTGTGCTGCCCAGGGAGGTGGTGGAGTCACTGTCCCTGGAGGTGTTCAAAGAAATACTGGTTTCTTGCAGTTGGTGCTGTGGTCTGGTTGACAAGGTGGTGTTTGGTCATAGGTTGGCTTCAATGACCTTAGAGGTCTTTTCCAAGCCTACTGATTCTGTGATTCTGTAACTGATCCCTCACGTCTTTGCCATTGCCTCACCTTATGGAGCTCCTGGTCTGCACTGAAGAGAAATTACCATGTATAGCAAAATACATACTGGGTTAACAATGTTCATGTGATTCTTGTTCTTAGCACATAGCTCACTTAAATTTGTGAGCTGAACTAATGCTTCAGCATGTGTTTTGAGGCAAACCTGTTTGATCTAGCTAGCTGCTTAGAAATACATGGTCCTCATCTGTATACTTTGTACTAATTAACTGGACCCTTAAAACACACTGATGAGGCAGGGAAGTAATAATATTCTTAACTATTAAATAGGGAAGCAGAGGCTTTGGGTAGATCGTAAGTGATCTGCTGAAATTTCAACAAGCAGCCATATTCCTCCTTATTTCCAGTGCATTATCCTATGCATTTATTCTGAATAGTCTCAGACAAAAAGAATGGTCTGAGCTATTTTTTTACATTGTTGCAAGTTTCACAATGTATTCTTAGCTCTGGTCTCCAGAATTGAGAACCTACTGAAATTTCAACTGTCTGTAGCCTTAATTGTATTAACAAGTCTGTTGACATATTTTCCAGGACTACTTTTTTAACCTGTTACATTTTACAGGTGGGATAATGCTTTCTCATTTTGTGTACGCTGCAAACATACTGGCTAGTCCCTATCAGCCACACTACTCATCTTTAGCATTCCTTATTTTCTGCCCCTTGAAGTAGATGCAGTTGCAATGCACTTTACCCTTTGAGACTTGGTAAATATTTTTTTCAATTCAGTCTCTTTTAAAGGCTGTGATGTTAGATTTAGTGTCTGTAATCTAGGATTCAGTTTTCAGCTGAAATCTCTCCATGGTATTTAGATCATGTTTATTTTGGGCCCACAGGTGTATAGACAGAGAAACTAGAAATATATAACCATTTTCTTTAGTAAATGTGGCATGTTAATTTACATAAACTAGGTCCTGTAAAAACGGTAGCATCTCCATCAATTCTACTTTTCATCCATAACGTGCAGTCAGTTGCTGCCCTTCAAACACTTTTGACAAGGGGAAACCTTTAACTGTAGATACGCCTTTAGTGCAGTGATTTGGGAAAGACATACATTACTGTACCTTTTAAACAAGGAAACTGAGTTGTTAAAGAACATTAAAAAGTGACCAAAAGTACATAATAAAGATTGTGCTAGAAATAGAGGTAGTGAGAATTTATTCCATTGTTACATCCAGGAAAATAATCTTTTCCTCAAAATGTTAGAAGGAGGACCAATTGTTTTAATTTTTGTGGTGTTTTTTGCTGACTTCCTAAAACAATACTGAAAAAGACCATTCTGAAAACTGTGACACTCATTAGAACATCTTTTATTTCCACCACTAAGTATGTTTTGCATTTGACAGGGGTTGAACCTGATGATGTATATTGAAGCACTATTCCTATTAAAGTCTTCAGAGCTTTTTATAGAAAATATAAGTGTTGAAGTAGAATTTTCATTGATAAAATGTCCTTCCCCTCCCCGATGTTTGGATATTTGTGTGTGTTTGCACCTCTGGCTAGGGCTTGAGTGTAAAAAGGATCACAGAAATGTGTAAACTGTATGAAGTCCAAACCAGTGTCAAAACAGGACTGCTTTTTATAGGTGACAGACCAGCAGTTGATTTTGCTGGTTTTACAACACTGTGTATTGGCTCAAAATCTGGCTGTTCTTGTTTTTGTTTTATATTCAACCACTTCTCAATGAGAGAAAGAAATATTCAGGAGAGAGCAGATTGTTCTTGTTCCCTGTTGGTGAAATAAAAATAGAAATTCTGATTAATGTCAGTTACTATTTTGTGCAAATAATGATGTATCTGATTTGGACATCTATTTCTAAGCAGTATTCCTCACTTCATGTAAGGTGAGATCAACGGTGAAATTCCATTTCTGCACTGTACTAATTTATTTAATGGCTGCAAATAAGATGAAACTAATGGAGTAGGAATTAGTAGTGGACTTAAATTTGAAATTCTCCTATTTCCCCTAAAGGAGTCTGGTCCTTCAGTTTGATAGATAGGTTTAGGTATTTTTGGAATTTAATGATATGATCTTTCCCATCTCTTCCTTGAGGTAGCAATTCAGGCATTTATATTTGACAGTATTTATGTAATATAAACCTAAGTTCATTTACTGTATCTTTATTTTAATTCACATACACTCCAAGAAAAAGAAATCCAGAAAAAATTCCACCACAAAAAACTGCGTTAAGATGGAGTCAGGTTTGCTGATGTCCTTCTTACAGAAAACTATAAAAAAGCAAGTCATGTTGAGGTTCTTTCACAATCTTTAGGAATTACTTCCTCTTTTCAACAAGATAAGTGAATCAGAAGAAAAAAAAAAAAGAGCAGCTTAGCATCTGCAACTCTGACCATGTATACATTATTTCTTGTGCTGTGCTGTAAGGTATGTGACTAAGTCTGTCAGATGTCTTATGAGGACGTTTTCCTAACACGGTGTTTACTCCAGATTAACGCAGTATTTTGTTTGGAAGTATGTAGGCGTACAGGTAGAAATAGAATAGGTTGATGAAACAAGTGTTGGACATTTCTATATTTTTATACATTATGAAGGGCATTTTTGAAATTTTTCTTGCAGTTTTAGTGATTATTTAGTGTGGTAATATACATATATTGTGACAATGTTTTCCACTATATCCATTACTTTGGTGTAATTCTATTTTATGTAGCAAATATGTGTATATAGGAAGGAGATTATGTAAAAACTATGATTAAAAAATAGGCTCAAGCCCTTCAGAACAGGGACCATCTTCCTCTGTGTCGACAAAGTCCTGAATGCCTTGAGGTCCCAGCCAGAGCTCCCACCTGAGACCTGTAGTGACCAAATTGCCAAGTGAAGGGTGTGGGGAAAGCAGCTCCTGTGCTTTCCATGAGAAGCCTTAGTACAGAAGGTGCCGTGAAGCTCGCCCTGCCAGTCCCTGGTGCTGGGGCCCTGCTGTGTACGGCTGCTGCTAGCACCACCTGCCAAGCGACCCAGAGAGTCCAGAGTCCACGTATCCTCTGCTCCCTTGGTCCTTCCCCTTGGCAGTAGGAAAGGAAGTCCGACAAGGAGCTTTGATATCATCAGGAAATCTTCCTTGTTAGCAGGGTGATCCTTCCAGAGCTTGATCGGTCTGCATGTGGTGTCCTTTGAAGCCGAACAAATGATTCCTGTTGACTTCAAGGGCCACTGGATGTGCTCCTGCAAGATCAGCTTCTGCTGATGTAACAGATCTGTTACACCTGAGGACCTAGTTGGTCAGGTTCTTCAGGAATGGTATAAAAAGATGTAAAAATATAAATAATATTTAATTACATGTACTGAAAACCAAATCCTATTTGTTGTGGTCAGAGTTCAGATAATTACGGGAATTTTGATTTTTTAGTCATACTTGCATATATATTGCTTTAACTATTTTGTATAAAAGAGGAAATGATTCTAAAATGTGTGAAAGATCAGGATTACACCTGTTTTTAATGGTCATGTTATTTAGGAATGGATGTCAGCAAATTTAACTCCATATTAATGCAGTTTTTTTGCATTGGAATATGTGTGTATATCATATACCCACATTTTATATATATTATATATTTGGTACTAACTTTGTATTTTGAAATTTTGTCAAATCGCGAACACAGATGTTCTCACTTGTAAGACTTTGGTACTTAATAACTGAATGTATGAGAAACGCTCTGGTATGAGAGGAAAGAGTGTTGTATGGTGTCCCACAGTCCAGATGGCTCGACCAGCAGGCACGTTGCCTTTTTCACGTCTCGCTTCATTGCAGCATCACCTTTGGTCTCCTGGAAAGCAGTCTGTGTCCCAGCCAAACCATGGGCCAGCTGCGCACTGCGCTCACGTCAAAGCTGACTGGTAGTAGTGATACAAGTAGTCATCAGTGTGCCACAAATGCATTTATTAAATGCAGAAATAGACATTTCTACAAAGGCCAAAATCTTATGTTGTATGTTCCTTTCTTGTCATTACATTGTATCATACTGTAAGATTATTGTATGTCCTAATTTGCATTATAAAATGTTTTTTCCTACTTAAAGGCATAAATATAGGAACTTTGTATAAAGGTAGCTTTCTAGATTTTTATTTCTTTTATATAAAAAAGTCTAAACAGTGGGAGTACCATTGCCAAATTGTTTATAAAATTTCAAGTAATTTTCCCTGTTCAATGAATTTGTTTTTACAAACATTCCGTATTTCTTATACTATGCAGAAAGAGTGTATTTTTATGCCATTCCACATTAATCTTAAAGAAATTAATTTCACTTCTTTTAAGCTGTCGTCATTGAGAAAGCTTACCAAATATGCATTTTTAAAAAAATGTGTTATGTACATTTTTCCTCTTACCAGTGCCAACTTCATTTGGAGAAAAAAAAGAAATTGTAGCATGGCAATAAACTATTGATTTTACATTAAAATTTGTCTGTGGGTTACTTCAGTAGTTTGTGGTGTTCATGTCACTGTATTGTGTTTTGTTTGTATAAACATTTTTGATTTTCTTTAAATTATCGCTTCATGTACCTCTCTCTGCCCTCCTCCCTGCCTCCATATTCTGCTCATTACTCAGTAGTAAAAAAAAACCCAAACTGATCATGGTGATCTGAAGTTTGTAAATTTATCTCCAAGATTTTGTTTCATTTCTGCTGCTTTTCTGTCACATTGTTGCCATGCACGTAGATTGAGATTTTTTTTAAAATGAGATTTTTAAAATGATGCTTTTTTTTTCTTCACACACAGTGCAATTTTGAAAATTGCCCTTGGCACAACAGAGGTGAGGGCACTCCAGAGCTGAGAGAGGCAGAAGCCCAAAACCAGCACTGGCTGCTGTGTTCTTTCTATGCTGGTGTCACTACTTATACACACTGTAAATCATAGCTTAGCAATGGTCAAAAGGCCCTTAAACCAAATTTACTAATTTGCTGTAGTTTTTCCTGTGAGCATTGGATCTTTCAAAGGCCATAACGGATAAGTCTGAGGCACTTTAACATCTTCTTTCTCCGAACTCTGTGCAAATCTCTATGAATGCCGTGATGCTGAAAGAAGCTGTTTACATTGTTCTAGTTGTATTATTTGCCCTACCCAAAACTTAAATAGTTTTCTGCATAACTGTGAGGAAAATGTAAGATATTTAAATTAAATCAGTAGTCTAGTTTTCAGAACCGGGTTGTGGATGGAAGTGTATTTAACTCTGCGAAGAACATAGGACAAAAAGCCTAATGTACTAAAGAATTAATACTAACCAGGTCTTGACAAAATTAGCAATACAGGTGAGAGTTGGCAGAATTTTAGTCATGTTCTTTTTTTGCTGTCTCCATTGGGATGGATTTCTGTCTGGCTAAAACAAACAACTTTCCATGCAGACCAAGAGTTTAGTATCTAGCAGCAAGACGAGAGATAACAGCTGGAATTAATTCTAGAGGATGAGTCATACAGAATAATACAGGCTGGTTTTGGGTATTTTTTCTTTTTATATGACCAGATGAGTGGCTTGTGTTGAGGAAAAGCAGCGACAAAGCAAGGTCTAAGTATTGTCTCACACTGGCAGAGCTGCCAGGGGAATAGTTACCAGTTTTTCAGTATTGAATTGCAGAGAGTATTGAATTGCAGAGCTGGGCATCTCCTGTTCACCGCTTGTGACTGGAGACATGGTTTTAAGAACAGCCATCTGGGATGGTCTGCCAAGGACACCGGAGGCCACAAGCAGTAACTAAAAATTGCTTTTGACCCGGCTGAGAATTGACCCCCAAGAATATCACAGAACCGCAGAATCGTAAAATAGTTTGAGCTGGAAGGGACCTTAACAATCATTTATCTCCAAACCCTCTGCCATGTGCAGGGACACCTTCGACTCGACCGGGAGGCTCAGAGCCCCAGCCAGCCTGGCCTTGGACACCGCCTGGGGTGGGGCACGCACGTTTTCTCTGGGCAACCTGATCCAATGCCCCTCCACCCAGCCTAAGGAATTTCTTCCTACCAGGTCTCCGAGTCACAGCACCCATTCCAGCCCCGAGCCGCTGCCGTGCCGAGCCAGCGCCCGGCTGAGGGCGCGGGGCCGGACTGCGGCTCCCAGAGCACCGCGCGCCGCGGAAGCTGTGACGCCAGTTCCGGAGGAGCTCGTGGGGCTGCGGCGCGGCTCTGGTTCTCTGCTGAAACAGGGGGCGGACGGCGGGTCCCGGCGGTAGAGGCACCATGGTGAGCGGCGGCCCGGTGCGGACGGACGGCTTGTCCTGGGCCAGGGCCGTGGCCGCGGAGAGGCCGGGCGGGGCCGCGCTCCATGCGGCCGGGCGGGCGCGCGGGGCCTGGAGGCCGCGCCCTTCCATCCCCGCGCTGTGCCG
>VXBU01011713.1:38747-182315 GCA_013400315.1 Bombycilla garrulus
AGACGAGTGCAGCTCAGGCATCAAAATGCTATGGTCAGTAAATAGGCTTCTTTTGGTTCCTGCTGGCTGTGCGTGCCCTCGCGCTGTGCGGAAGGGCGGGCTGGTTGGGCAGAGCAGCACAGCCATGAGGGATGTCCTGGTAGGGCCTTGTGTGCCCTGCAGGCTTCGAGCAGCTGCACTCCGTCTTGTCATCCCTTCACAAATAATGACATTGCAAGACAGATTTTTTTAAGAACCTTGACTATTCCTTATATCTGTTATCACAACTAAATGGGGTGCGGAAGTAATTTTATGAATAAAAATGTTGTTAGTATCCGGGATTTGTTTTTAAAACACATAGCTTTATTGAAGCTAGAACATTATTCTTACATTATCTGTATTGTAGGCATCCATTTCCCTTGCTCCTGTGAACATTTTCAAGGCAGGTGCAGATGAAGAGAAGGCAGAAACAGCTCGGTTGGTAAGTTTAATGCTCTAATAAACTGGCAGTACTTGAGGTAATTAAACTTTGTCTTTTCTGCTGCTAAAAATACTTCCAGTATATCATGATACGGAATTTCTAACTGGTGTTTTTTGTTGCATGTCTGTGAACAGAAGGGAGGAGGAATGTTGTTTATACTGAAAATTAGACAAACACTTCATTGGTGGCATTTCTTCTGGCTTTGAGACAGACTTATGGTTTCTGGGAGATCTAAGTAAATTTGTTTTGGTTATTAAAATCTATCAGTTAATAAACTTGCCTTAAGATAAGCCTCTGTTGTAAGTGGTGGAAGGGTTGTTTAAAATGTTGAAAGCTATGTTTTAATGTATAATTCTTGTATTACAGAAGAAATAAATTGTTCCCTGAGGTATATTTATTTTCATTTCAGTCATCCTTTGTTGGTGCCATTGCCATTGGTGACCTAGTCAAGAGCACCCTGGGGCCTAAAGGCATGGTAAGACAGCTGCATGCTCTCAGTAGTCATACCTGTTAATTTAGCTTTGTTACAGTGCATTTTCAAGCAGTATTCTAAATCTCCCATCTTGTAGGACAAGATTCTTTTAAGTACCGGGAGAGACAGCTCTGTGACAGTTACGAATGATGGTGCAACCATCCTGAAGGCTATTGGAGTTGACAATCCAGCTGCCAAGGTCTTGGTTGGTGAGTTCTTAAAGGCTTGATATTTCTGAATTTGTAACTGTATTACAGAGTTTTTATTTGTTCTTAGTTCCTGAAATACTGTGAAAAATTGAAGGGAGGAGGAGTAGAAATCCTGAAGTAACAAGGCCAGGGTACTGCAAGAGTTGTGGCATTCTGCAAAAACAAAATTGTGGTATATGCTCCTCTTCAAAACTGTTCTTTTTTCTTCTTTTCCCTCAACCCTGCTTTATCCCAAGAGTCAGAAGGGACAAAAGACAGCTGTGTGCCCCTGTTTTGCAGTGGGAAAATCGGAGCAGAAATCTGTGCAGCAACAGAAGCTCTCTCTGTTTCTCCCAGATTTAAATCTCCGTCACTCAGTGAGCACTGTATCTCTGTACAGAGTTTACTGTTGTGAGCAACTGTTTTACTGTGCCAGTGGTCCACTACTGGTGACAAGCAGGAGCCTGAACAATTGGGTGTCAGGTTTCCTAATGATTTTGTGTTCACTGCATCCCAGTTTATCAGCAGTTCATGCAGCAGACCTGGTTATTGTAGTCTCTGATCCTCTGATCCTCTCTGTATCTCTACCTTAGAGCTTCTATCCAGCTGTACTTCCTTTTGGTAACCATCTTTGGGATGGGGAACAGAGGGGACCATCTTGACCATCATCAGGCTGAAACTGGTGTCTTGGTTGCAAATAAAGAGAAAGAATTTGAATTGCTGAATTTCATTTGCAACTCTTATTTTTCTGGGGATTTTTTTAAGAGTTCCATCTTTACACAAACATTTGTTTTTCTTGTCCAAATAAATGCATGAGAAAAATAGCATTAATACTCCGTTTTCCTTCTTCAGATATGTCCAAGGTTCAAGACGATGAAGTTGGTGATGGAACTACATCTGTCACAGTGTTGGCAGCTGAACTACTGAGGGTGATGTATTACGTTTTTTCAGATGTTTGTCAGTGTACTTCTGTGATGCCACCAGTGGGAGGTGTGTTATCCTTTGTTTGTGAGAGGGCTCCCAAAACGTAGAAAGAAATAGCTTGCTCTGTTGCTGTTGAAATTGATAGGGGGAAGAAACATCCCTTAGGTATTGCATCATCATTTTTTTGGGTATTATTTTTAGATCATTATTCCTTGTCTTATTTTTTATAAATTCTTAAGTATTTTAAGTTGACTTTTACAGCTCATTTCCTAGCTGTTGCACTGAGCAGTGTGCTGCACTGCTAATTTTTGAGACTCAGTCCCCTGAAATCTGTTTCCATAGGAAAAAAATCCTGCTAAATTCTAATTTTTGCTCGAGACCTGAATTCATGGTGTTCCTTTAAACTCTGTATGGATTTTATGCTTAGGGAAAAATTGACACTGCCCAAGTCTAAACCTGAAATTATATGAAAGAGATTGGAGGAATGAGTAATTCTTCCTTGTAGAGCTGTGTCAGAAAGTCCGATCATCTCAGGTCAAGGAACTTGATCAAGAGCATCTTAAGGCATGATCTAGCAGCTTGACAAGTTCCTCAGAAAAATGAAGATAGCCTTTTTCAATTACTCTTTAAGTTGCATCCATAAATGAACATGTCTTTTTTAGTTAGTGTAACTGTACTTTCTTGGGGGGGGAAATATAATTACTGATTTCATTTAAATAGGAGGCAGAATTACTGATTGCGAGGAAGATTCATCCTCAGACCATCATTGCAGGCTGGAGAGCAGCCACAAAGGCTTCAAGAGAGGCTCTTTTGAAAGCAGCTGTGGATCATGGGTTAGTAATGCCCATTTGCTGTAACTCTTCATAAAAAAAATTACTCAAGATCAAAAAAATCTATGCAAATTACAGTCCATTGGTAAACTCTTATTAAAGCAGTGTGAAGGCTGAGTTCATGAATCTTAACAGTTGAGAAAAGGGTACTGGATTTTTTTCAAATTAGTTAAAGAAGCTTTATGATATCCAAAATTACTTATGATGTGCAGAAATGAAATACGAGCTGTAATTTGCTCCTTGGAACAGAGATGTGAGCTGTTAATTCAGATTTCATACTCACATTTTAAATATAACTATTTCCCATGCCCAGCACTTTGAGAGCACAAACTTTCTAAAGCTGTATTTGAAAATTCTAACAAAACTTGTATTTCAAATAGAAGGTTTTGTTCTGGGATAGTGAGGGATTCTGTGCAGTGTTTTTCAAAAGAGAATATGGTACATACAGATACAGGCTAGAAGAGGTGGGCAGACTCGTGATGGTAGCTAGTGGTAGTTAAGGCTTTCAGACTTTCCACTTTAACTGAGATGTCTTTATTTTAGTAATGATGAAGTGAAGTTCCGTGAAGACTTGATGAACATTGCAGGAACAACTCTTTCATCAAAATTACTTACTCACCATAAGGATCACTTTGTCAAGCTAGCTGTAGAAGCTGTTCTTAGGTTGAAAGGTTCTGGTAATTTGGAGGCTATCCATGTCATTAAGAAACTTGGTGGAAGTTTGGCTGATTCCTACTTAGATGAAGGTAAGTCTTTGAGTGTTGACTGTGTATGCACTTGAGAAATAAAGCTGCTAAAGGTTACACTTCTATGTAAATTTGTTATAGGAAACACTGTTACATTATTATTAAATTGTATACTAAAGATGGGGTATTTGTAATAACTAGTAATTTTTCTTCTTTTTTAATTCAAAGTTTTACAAGACCTTTCTGTTACTACAGGCTTTTTACTTGACAAGAAGATTGGTGTAAATCAACCAAAAAGAATTGAAAATGCAAAGATTCTTATTGCGAATACTGGTATGGATACAGACAAGATTAAGGTATGTGACAGAACTACTGTTGAAAAAATGTGTTTTTGTAAATGGAATTTTGAGACTGAGCTTTTTTTTTTTTTTTTTTAATTTATTTAGATTTTTGGTTCCCGTGTTAGAGTGGACTCCACAGCAAAAGTGGCAGAAATAGAACAGGCAGAAAAGGAAAAAATGAAGGAGAAAGTGGATCGTATTCTTAAACATGGAATAAATTGCTTTATTAACAGGTATATATTTCTTGGGAAAAGGGGAGAGTTACATTATGTCCTATGTTGTTCTAGCTCACTCTGCTAGAATAGGCAGTTAAGTGCCCAGCAGGCACTTAGGATCAAAGGACTTAGACCTTAAAGCCTGTGCTTGGTGTGATAGTGTTTCTTCAGAGAAAGGGTATTTCAAAAAGCGTCATTGTTTGAATTGATTTTATTTTCTTCGCTTCACATGTTTTCCTGTCACTGTGTTTGCTTCTGTGTTATGTAACATTCCTTGTGTGGCAGATGCCTCATACATTGACTGCTTTAGTGGCTTTCAGAAATCTGTCTTGTGTCCATGCTGCTGAGAATCTGGTGTCTTATGTTACTGTGTTATTTTCAAAGGTTTGTTCTGTGTGTGATGATGAGATGTGCTTTAATTTTAGACAGCTGATCTACAACTACCCTGAACATCTCTTTGGGGCTGCTGGTGTCATGGCTATTGAACATGCAGATTTTGCTGGTGTAGAACGTCTGGCTCTTGTCACAGGTGTGTGGAGTATCTTGTTGTATGTATTATTTGTTTGATAATTAGTAAACATTAAACTTACTTACACATAATTCTTTTTCTCCAGCATTAGTGAATAAAAGATCATAATGCAAAACATGGGGTATAATTTAGCATGTTAGTGCCAGTTAGTAATTTTCTTTCATATTTAAAAAAATATTTTCAGATAAGTTCCTCCTTGACAAGATTTTGAAATGTTTGTTTTCTAAGGAAAAGATGAAACTTAGCAACAGAAAGAATAACTCCACAAGTTAATACTAACAGTTCTTGATTCTGTGATAGTAACACTTGATTCTAAATGGCCATTGTTTACCTTAGTAAAACTGAAGTAGCAATTGTGTATAACTGTCAGTAGACACATTGACATGGACAAATGTTTGATTGAGAGGAGCATTGCTTACATTCTGGAACAAATTCAAAGCAAACAAATTCTATGCAGAGCAAATGGGTCTTATCAGACCACAGTGGCTTGAGTAGTATAGCTGAAAAACTGACAAGTTTTTAATATACACACACTCTTTGCTAGAAGTCTTGGGTTTTCCTTGTAGTGCTATAACTACACAGTGCTGCAAGCTACTGTGGGATAATTGAGCACGTGTTGGGACTGTATACATGTAAAGAGTTTTCTAATGGGAAGAGGAAGGAACTAGAACAAGAAGGATGTCATGTTCAAAGACATTCTGATCTTTGTAATGCTTGTTTTGTTTACGATATGGCAGTTTACAGATCATGCACAATATTGCTGCTACAGCATGGAATGAGACTTGGGATGCAGGAGAATGGTGGCCACTGGTTCTCAGCCGTCATCTGGCAGGCAAAACGAATACCGTTGCAAGCTCAAGTTTTAAAGCCTAAGAGACTTCATTTAGTATTTTATAAATACTTAATCAGTAAATACTGTGGAAACTTAAAGCATACTAACATTTTAATGCTAGCAAAGATCAATGTTTTTTCTGTTATTTGACACAACTCACAAGGATTTTAGTCCTTGTGATACGAAACAAAACATTGGTGTTTTAAGGATTTATCAGCATTGATTAAAGGTTTCTGGTGCCACATGCTGATGTGAGATAGTCATGGTTAACTTAAATTTATTTTGGGGCAATTACAAAGATGTTTTTTTTCACACATGACTCACCCCTCCCTCAGTTAGACCTTGCCTGAAAGGATGCTTTCATTGTGAGCTCTGATTCCTTTATGATCTTACTCTTGTAGGTGGTGAAATTGCATCAACCTTTGATCACCCTGAGCTAGTAAAACTAGGAAGCTGCAAGCTTATTGAAGAAGTCATGATTGGAGAAGATAAACTCATTCATTTCTCTGGAGTAGCAATGGGTAAGTTTTATCACTAATGGTGTATTGTAACATCTGTGCTAACCCTCTACTAACACTGCTCAGTTTCCAGCGAGGCATAGGAATTGTGTAATGATTTATGTAAGTGTTTTTATTAAAGCTTTGCTTTTCAGTAAAAAACCTGCGCAGTTTCATGGTTGAAACTGTGGATACTTCATGTTATGTAAATAACATATAATCATTTTTAAGGATGGGGAACCAAGGTTTCTGTTTTGGGAAATTCAGTTGACCAGAAAAGTAGCAGTATGTCATACTTAAAGAGCTTGAGAGCTTGTTTTAGTAAATGCCAATACTCTAATTTTTCAAGGAGTTTTGAGGCAATATTACTTTTCTGTTAAATAATGTGTTGTGGAGCCAAAGCAATAGCACTGTGTATATAATTTCATTCTATCTTTGAAATGTCATCGTGCTTTCTTTTGCTCCCAAAATTGAGTAATGCAAAACTTAACTGCAGTGATAGCAAAAACCATTGTAAATGCTTTGTGATACCCATTTTTGTGTCCGGGTTTCTCTTTTTAATCCTTTTACATTTGCACTTTCTAGGTGAGGCTTGCACCATAGTTTTGCGTGGAGCCACACAGCAGATTCTAGATGAAGCAGAGAGGTCTTTGCATGATGCTCTCTGTGTCCTGGCCCAGACTGTGAAGGACACAAGAACTGTGTATGGTGGAGGTGGATATCAGATTCTTTGTACATGTCACACATTTCGTGTTACTGAATGTCAGATATTTAACATCTGTGTGTCTTCAATCAATAGGTTGTTCAGAGATGCTGATGGCTAATGCTGTTGCAGAACTTGCTGTGAGAACACCTGGCAAAGAGTCTGTTGCAATGGAGTCCTTTGCTAAGGCTTTACGAATGGTAGGTTTATTTAATTGGATTGCTGGATTAAGAAACAAAGTTTCATGAAGTTTACTAAATTGTGATGTCAGATACTTGCTTCACTTCAAAAGTTTTGGTTGTCTGAAGTAAAAAAGTGAAATTTAGCAACACATCTTGGATAAACAAAGGGAGAAATTGTTTCTTTGTCTTAGGAAAAATGTACTGGTGTTTGAATAATTCTGCATGTTACAGAATTGTGAATGTTCATATGCTAGCCCTCCTCTAATTGGTTCTTGCTCACCCTGTCTGCTAGTGAAAAGTGCTGCAGAAATAGTACATAAAAATCTCATCTTAAGTAGTTGACAACTGATTTAGAAAAGAGGAACCCTTCTGTTCCATTGATGCTCTAGTGCTGTTTGGGTATATTCATTCTCTAGTACTAGCTACAGGTTTCTAGTCTTGGATTGGAGATTGCATCTTAGTAGGAAATAAGTGTCACAAGAAACATCAATGGAGTTGAGCTAACAGGCTGTCTGCGATTTAAAGTTCTCCTAAGAAAATTAAATTCAAGAGCATGGTAACACTTGGCATTACCTCTTCATCAGCACATGCAAGTTTGCACTGCTGCCACGGAAAGAGTGAACCGAATGATGAGGTAGTTAATGCTTACCAGCAGGCTTGTGCTTTTTAAATGAAAACATTTCTTCAGTTGGTGTCTGAAGTGATAAAATGGCAAGATTCGTTTTTTTCTTCTGTCCATGTGAAATGAATGGACAAAGCTGCTATCTGCTACATGCTTCTGTCCTCTTAGGTACTTTCTTACAACAAGGTCTTGTAATTCTTAGAAAGGTAGTTCAGGTTTTTTACTTTTTCCTTATCACACTAACAGATCATCTGCCATGTTTCTGAAGCATCTTCTTGAAATTCAGTTGTAAATAAATAACAACATCAAAGTATGTTTCATGTTTGCTAACAATCAATCCCTATGTTAATTAAAAACAACCTATGTTTATCCCCTCTAGATCCCAACAATAATAGCTGATAATGCTGGCTATGACAGTGCTGATTTGGTTGCTCAGCTCAGAGCTGCTCACAGTGAAGGGAAGACTACTTACGGACTGGGTAAGGGGATCAGTTTTACTTCTGTGTTTGAATTGCTGCTTCATAGATCCATTAGGCTCATTAAAGTTGTTCATGTATGTCTGTCACATATATTCAGCATATAGGGAGAACTGAGTACGTTGATTTGGTTGTTTTGCATAGAGCTTGGGTATACAGCACTACATTCCTCTTCTGTTCTACCAGGCTTTTGACAATAGAGTGAAAACCTTTGTTTCTTAAGTGGATGGTTTTCACCTCTACAAACCACTTTCCTTACAATCGGTCTAGTTTTAGCTTAAAAAGAAAAACATTGTTTTAAAGCCAGCAACCAGCTAAAAACCCAGAAGAACCAAACATCCTTCCCTTTACTCCTTCCCTTTCTGGTCCCCAAAAAAGCCAAACTAACCGAACAACAACCACGGAGTTGTGGAGAAGAACCCTGAAGTTAATATACCTAAGGACATAGTGCGGAGAGTCCTCTTGGGATCTTGCTTCCTCATCACAGTATATAAAGTTTTTATAATTAATTGTTTGTATGTAATTGCAACGTTAGGCTTGAATCAGGAGTCTGGAGGTGGATGACTTTATTTAATACTTCCCTAACTATCAGTATAGTTAATTTGAGCAGGTAAGTTACTATGCTCTCAGCTTCTTGTGATTTCCTTAAAAAATGCTGAGTTAAAAAAAAACAAAACCAGAAAAACACCTCTAAATGTATTTCTTCTAGATATGAAAGAGGGTGTCATTGGGGACATGTCCGTTTTGGGAGTAACAGAAAGTTTCCAGGTCAAGAGACAAGTTTTGCTGAGTGCAGCTGAAGCAGCAGAAATGATTCTTCGTGTAGATGACATCATTAAAGCAGCACCAAGGTATGATCAGAGTAGGCATGGTCACTCACAGTGGTGTAAAGTGAACCTCCTTCTGTGGAAGAGTAAGGGTGCAGAAAATTCTTGTTCTAAAAATGCGTTACTTGAAAGGGAACCTGACATGTGACATGATGATGTTAATTTTAAATAATTTTATTGCATTAGCAGTATCATCAGGCCTTTAGAGCCATCAGCAAACTTAAAGTGCTGTGCCTGAGTAATGCCTAGTTAATCTTAGGTCACCACTAAACATCTGCACAAGTGGCTGACCAAAATGTAAGGGATCATGCTTTCTTTTTTCTTTTGGCAAGAATTGTAGTGAAATGTCAGCTGCTTCTGAGATAGAATCTGCAGCTAAAACAGTAACATACTTGTTAAAAGTTTTGGGAATTGCTGCTGGTAGGCAAGTTATCCCCTGGATGCCTGCTACTATATATTCTCACTGCATTTTGAATCGTAAGATTTTTTTCAGCATGGTCATGGGTGGTGTGTTAACTTGGAGGTGGTATTGATTTTTGTGCTGTGAGGTAAAGCTGTCACTGAACACAAAATACTAACTAAAGATTAAAAATAAGGGTGGGTGAGGAGGGGCTGGTGAACATCAGCATGGTGGGAATTTTCTGATTTTTCTTTTTCTCCCCAGAAAACGTGTGCCAGATCATCGCCCCTGTTAAATTTTCTTCAGTACCTGAGGATGTGTGGACCAGATCTCACCCAGTAATTTTTTTTAATGGTCTAGTTGTTGTGAGGCTGTGGAACAGAAGCTTGAGACAAAGAGATTTCCATCAAGGGCACTGTCTTCAGTTGGTTTTTACTTACTGGAGCTTTTATGTATTGTGAGGAAGAATTCACTTTCAGGGGTATATAAACCAGGGGTTTTATACAGCCCTATTAATTCTGTTCCTTCCAGGTTCCACTTAAAATACACAGAAATACACAGAAATAAAAAGAAATAAAAGAGAAATAATTCAGATTCCCTGAAGTTGTATTTCTTTCTGTAGTACGAGGAAGGGCAGATCCATTAGGACAGCTGTGGTGCACATCCTCAGGCCTCGGCTTCTTCAGGGAATGACTAAGCCCTCATGGCTCTCTGGTTTATGTTAAACTGCTGTGTTGGTGTAAGTGGTGTATTCCAGTCCTAACTAGTTTTGAGTTTGGATTCTAGAAATAGGCTCTGAAGTTAGATGGTATCTTTTCTAGCGATACTCTTTTTTTTTTTTTTTTTCGTTTTTTAATAATGGAAGAGAGAGAGTGGAAGAGGAGCCTCAGTCAATGCCCAGAACTACAGCTAAGTGATCTTACAGCTTTATGCACCACAAATTTTACATTCTACTGAGGGCAGTTGAGAGGAGCATTCTGGACCAAACAGTCTAAGTGCTGATCTATAACATACTGGGCTGACTTTACAAACACTTATGATCGAGGACACTTAGTGAAAATGTGCCAGGCTCCATAACATTCACTTCCTGCCCTCTCTGCCCCACCCCTTTCATGTCTGTTGTATCCTGTCTTTATATTCACTTTACTATTCTAGTAGTTGCTGCAAAGGCAACATGTTTCTTGACTGGACTGGTTCCTTTGTTCCTGGGTTGGAAGAAAGCCTGTGGTGCCTGCAGCTGTTCGTATGCAGATCTGTGATGCCTCTAAGCACAGACAAGCAGGGGTCCTGTCTGTGGGGGCCCAGAATGGTGACCACTGAGTCTTGTGACCTTTCTGACCCTTGCAAGTGTAGTACAGCACCTGGCAAACACCAGGCTAAGTCTGCCAAAGCAGAAGGATTAGGCTGAAATAAGCAGGTATGTGTGCAAATATGTTTCTCCCTTAGATTTCTTAAAATGAATGGAATCTGCTTACAGAATCCTCCCCTTAAATCTTGACAGAGACTCTTCAGCTCTCCAGAAGTGACAATGCTGTGTGGAGAGGGCTGAGTGAAATACAAACCATTGATAAGCCAGTGAAAGCACTCTCTTCCCTATCCCCTCAAATAAATACAGTACCAGCTCAGATCTGTGGGATATAAAACATTGACCTTGGATATTAAAAATAGCACCCCTAACTCATGTCCTGCTTTCCTTTTTGTAGGAAGAAATTATTGGAACAAGACTAGATAAAGAATTTGCTGTTAATTCCAAAGAAGGATTTTTAAACTTGGCAAGATGCTAGTATACTTTTATTTAATTTGTCTAGTAGCAGGCTAGATGGGTGCCAAGCAGATGCAAATTTGGAATTCATTTAACAGGACAACATGTGCAAGCAGAGTCTATATATTTCCAGGTAATTTTTCAAGCACGTAGATGACATTAAGCAGTCACAAACTGGCATGGAATCAAACCTTTTCTGGGAAGTCAACTGCTGCTTCTGCAGGCTCTGCTGGTGAGGCAGTTCTACTTGAACAATGTGCCACCAAGGGCTCTCCACCCTTGTTAAAAAAGCTGTTACCTAACTCAACCATGATACGGAGTCAAAGTTTAAAATGCCACTTTGAGCCAGACTTCTTTTACTCAATTAAAGCAAAGCTTAAAAAAGAAGTGCATTTTTAAGGGGATCTGAACTTGTCCAAGGTGCAATCTTGAGAAATACTCAGCTGATTTCAGTTTGCCTCATCAGATAATGTGCAAGCCTATAGTGATGGCTCACAGCCCTGGATTTTATTTATGCAAGTTTACCTTTGCAGCTCTTGTGGCTTTTCCTTTTTAGCCGGGCTTTGATTTTCTTCTGTGCTCCTGCATGAAAGCTTGTCCTGTACAGCTGCCCTTAGAGGCGATGTTGTCAGTAACAAAACCCCGCAGCAAAGCCTACAGATTTTCTCACCATCACTTGAATGCTGCTCGGCAGCAATGAAACAGTTACCACAAATTTTGCAGGAGGATAGAGGAGAGCCCCCTGTACATATGTGCTGTTTCCTTGATAGTGCAGCTGGGACTCTGCTACCACTTCCACTCAGCAGACAGGGAAACCTTCAGGGTGTTGCTGTGTTTCAGGTAAGTAATTTGAGACCAATGCTGTAGGTTTCTTTAGCGCTATGGGTCACAGCAGTTAACACCTTGCACAGTGGCTTTCAGCTGAGCTGGGACACCTCAGCAACGTGGAAAGGAGAAGGGTGAGCCCACGGGTGAGGAGCAGCAAGTCCGTATGTGCTCCATCCACTCATGGCAAACATCTAAACTGAGTCTTTATCTCTGTTGTGAGCTGTGAGTGCTCCTGGCATGGGAGGAGCAGGAGAGGTAAGAAGTCTTCTGGGGAGCGTGCTGGGTGCTGCACAAAGTCGGGTGTCTGTACAAGAGTTTTGCTATCAAGTTGTCTCCAAGCCGGTGCATGTACTCCTGGTGACTGCCAGGTGGTGTGGTGCTCCCTGGACAGCAGCAAGTGAGGGAGAGGTAGAGGTTGGGTAGTTGTGGGAGTGTGCTGCCACCTTGACCAAAAAGGGCGGTTAAGCGTCAGCAGGGCTCGGCTTCTGGCTCGGTCTTGGCGGCAGGAGGTAGCAATGGTTTCTCATCGAGCGGGATTTCTATCACTGCCCCGGATCGCTTGCGGGGCTCAGGGGTCTCCTCTGACCATCTGCCCACCCTGCGCACCCCTTTGGCAACTTTGGGTGCGTTCCTGCAGGGGTTGTGGTCGTAGATGACCAGCTTCAGGCCAGGGAGGTGAGCAAGGCTGGGAAAGAACCGGATGGAATTGCGGTCCACATCAATCACCTCCAGGAAGGGCATGTCCAGGAGCACGGGAGGGAACTCAGACAGCAGGTTTCCCGACAGCCAGATGGTGCGCAGCTCCTGCAGGCCCTGCAGCTGGGGAGGGAGGGTGCGCAGGGCATTGGAGCCGGCGTGCAGAGTCTTGAGCAAGCTGAGCTTGCACACCACTTCGGGCAGGTACTGCAGGCAGTTGGACTCGATCCAGAGGGTCTTGAGGTTCTGCAGGAGTCGGAGCTCGAGGGGCAGGCTGCAGAGCTTGTTGTTGCCCAGGTAGAGGATGCACAGCTGCTTCAGCGTGCACACAACTAGTGGCAGTGCTTTGAAGTTGTTGAAGTCCAGTGCCAAGATCTGCAGGTTTTGTAGCTGCTCCAGCTCGGGGGGCAGATGGTTCAGGTTGTTGTCACTGAGGTACAGCTTAACCAGCTCCCTAAAAGAGCAAATGTGTACAGGCAGCCACCTCATCTGCCTGCCACTCAGGTCAACCATTTTATCCACTGGCATCTCTTCCAAGTCTTCTAGGAGGTATTTCTGGCACTTGTTAGAGGGCACAAAAGCAAGTATGGTTTTCAGACTGTTGCCCATCTTGGGATTTTGTTTTGGGATGGCTGGGACTGCGAGGGAGAGGAGCCTGCCTTGGTCTTCTGCTGCACACTGGCCTGTTGGTAACTTGTTCCTCCCAATATAAGGCTCTGTTTACATGGCACCAACCATTAATCTCAAGGGCTCTGAAATGTTTCTAATGTTTCTGATAACTGAATGAGTGTTTGGTGATGGGAATTATAGATAGGGCGACTCATGGCTCAGGTCTCCCTGTCTCATCCGCACTCCCACTTGCTTGCCCCTCCCCTGAAAACATTCCTTCTTTCCTCATCTTGCCCACTGTAAACGTTCTCTGATTTTGCCCCAAGCAAAATTAGGGTCACACCAATGCCCCAGCCCCTCACCTCTTGCTGCAGCTGTGCTGTCTGTGTAGCCAGTGCAGGCAGCAAAGATGGGCTTGGGAAAGTAAACACCACAGCAGACCAAATTTTTAAGCTCAGATGTTTAACTTTCATGAAACTTTAAGCAGAAATGTCGGATATAGTCAAATTGTTGTTTAAGATACCTGTCAAGACTTGACTGATTTTCAAGATAAGTGACACTTTCAGATATGTATTTTGAAAGGTGCCAAATTCTTGGATTTCAGAGTGTAACTTGCCACCCAGTACTTATCTTAAAAGTTTTAAAACAAATACTTGGCAAACTGCTATCTTGAGCTGTTCTACTGTTTATGCTCCTAATTTAATGGTATTTATTATAGCCTCTGGCATTCTTGACTATGTAGGGCCTTTTTCATTATGTTTTACTCTTTGTCTGTAGGGCCTTTTCATTACATTTTACTCTTTGTCTGAATCGCCGGGTAATGTGCTAGCACAAATTGTCAAGGTTGTTCTCCTTCCCAACGGTGCTACTGCAGTTCCTGAGTCTGCACCAAAACCTGTCAAGAAATTTGGATTTATTTCCATCAAGATTCTCATTTGTTGTGAGTGAGATTAATCCGATTTTGAAGTTATGGCTATTTAGATGTGACAATGTAAACTGTTCTCCTCTCATCAAAACCCATTTTGCTCTTCAGTTCTAATTTCTAGGAGCATTCCCACATATAGGAACCTCTGCATGTTTTGACATGTTGAGCTGCTGCTTTTTCAAACTTTCCTGGGGACTCATATGTGTCCTTACCCATGGCAGGGGGGTTGGAGCTACATGACCTTTAAGATTCCTTCCCAGCTAATCCGTTCCATGATTGTCCTGCCTGTGTGTTGGCAATGGCTCTACCCTGAATTTTGGGTGTGAAATCTGTCAGAGTGTTTTAAGGTAAAATAGCCTTTTCAGCACCTGGCTCATTTCTTTCATATCTTCAGATCATTGCTGCCATTTTTGGCACTTACCGTAATTTAGGTAGAATACTTTCTTTGAACACTCTGCAATTGGTTTTGGGGCATTAGGTGCTATACTACCAAAATCTTGACTGCTGAGAGCCACACACGCTTGAAAAACAAATGGCAGAGCAAACAGAAAATTGAGGAAAAGGCACCAACCACTTAAGGTGGCCTCTGGACTTCTGGTCAAATCTAGTTATATAGAGCTCTCTACTGTTGCTTGCTTTCTAATGTAAAGCAGCTCTTAGCTATCAATTTGGTATAGACTATAGGATGTTTATGAGCCTTTTCCCCACAAGGTGAGTGGCTGATGCATGCAACAGTGATGCTGTGAGGAGAACAATAGAGAGGGAACCTGGGAAACCGTATTGTAGCAGGACGGAGAACAGTGAGACCTGAGTGCCATAAAATACGTTTCGGATGGAGAAGCTGGGCAGAGTATCAAGCCTGGAGAACAAAGACAATGTCACAGTCATCTGTGGTGGTGCTGTGGAATAGAGAGCCTGAAAGTTCCCTCTCTGACGGTGGGATGTGCTGTGCATGGCATCCCAGAAGCAAGAAGCCAGTTTGCACTGTGTGAGCGTCTCCCTTTAGACACTTTACTGCTTTGATACTCTGTGCCCTGTCAGAGGACCACTGTGGGGAATGTGTCAGCAGGTTGCTGTATTTGTTTTTAATTTCTAAACAGCCACGGCAACTTTAGAAGGTAAGGTTCCCTGCCCTTAAGGCACTATAGACTACAGGTGTGGAAAACCAATTGCATTTAGCATACTTAATAATGGATATACGTCCACAGCAAAGCCTTGTCTTTTAGACAAACTTTTTCAGATGACCTACTAATCATAACAACATAAGACAATAGCTAAGAATATATTAATGATGTAGTTTAGGCATGTTTTTTCTCAATAATCCAAATGTAGACTTTGCAAAGTACTTTACGTCTGCAGATACCGATATGGATATATTTCTTTTTCTACTTGAATTATTTCTTCTTAATGCAACTTTTAAGCTGCAGATAACTATATCTTAGGGATCCTTTGCATGGTAGTTTAATCATTATTCCAGCTTATCAAAAAAGGTCACAATGACCTTTTGTAGCTGCATTTTGTACCTGTTAGCTGAATTAATGCCTGCTTGGAACATAGGTTGAGATCAGAGAATTTGGGAAAGAATAACCTTTATGTGTGAACTAATAAAGGACTACACTAGCAATAAAATGAACAATTGCATTGTTTCTGAGAATCAGCCACTCAGTAGTGACATTAAGGAAAAGCCAGTCCTCACAGTAGGCCCAGGCAGTGTTTTGAAAGCCACTTAATGTCTTTAAAGTTGCCATGGTGCCCTCCAATATGAACATTATCGACTTCCTAAAGCATTTGTAGCATTTGAGGAAAAGTTCAAGTGATAAAGGCACTCAGCACAGACATTCTTGCTCTTGTCAAAGCCGCACTGCCCTACCCAAGGGCATGACATCTGCTCTGCTGTGCATCAGGTGACAGGTGGGGGCTCCTTGAAAAATGACTTTGCTTTCTAGAATTTCACAAATGGTTACATTCCCATTTCCAGCACCCAGCTCTTGCAACTCAGTGGCTGGGATGACTCTAGGACAGAAAATGTGATTGTTTGCTCATAACTTGTGTAAAACCTCCGAGTCCAGGATAAATGCAGAATAGTGCTCAGAGACAGATAATTGAAAACAATTTTTAAAAAATGGAAATCAATATAAAAGATGCATTTTTGAGATTCTATTGTTTTTGAAACAAGATATTATAATAGAGATGCTGGTCCTTTTTCAGATCCATAGCTCTGCCTGCAGCTGTGTGATGACACTAGACTAAGCCTTTGCTGAGTTTTTTTAGCCCTTACAATTCTGGAGGTACATTGGAAAAAGCAAACACGTGTTTCAAAATCCAGGTGAGCTAATAAATAGAACTCTAAACGTACTGATTTTAAGGCTCTGGTACTGCTCCTCAATCAGTCTGACATAGCAAGGGAAGTGACTTAAAGGAGCAATTTTTGTTTGCTTTGTATTTATTTGGAGTCTGTGACAGGCATTTGGACCCCTTCTTGGCTCACAAGTGCTGTGTGTTTGGGTTTTTCTGCTGTTTTTTTTCTCGACATTGCTGCTGGAGCAGAAGATGAGAACTCCTGCCTCCTCCATGTCCTTTGACATTCACTCCTTGCAGTGCTGTTGCACATCTGCTCTCTTTTTTGAGAATTACTTAGTTCCAGTTCACTTTTGCATAGTTTGTTTTAAATACATGGTGTATTGCAAGAAACATAACATTGTTGCTCTTTTCCCAGCATCCAACCATAGAATTTTGAACAAAAATGGCTGATCATTCAAATTTAGCTTTAATATGTGCTAGACTGTAATATGTGGTTGCTTACTGCTCTTTCTTGTGCAGAGGAAAGATTAAAAAAGTCTTGTAAGTAAATTGCAGACTCAGTGTTCAGCTTTCTCCTGGGCAGCTGATGGGAGTTGTGCCCTGCCAAATCAGCCTCTTTTTGACACCGTTATTTCTCTGAGAGCTTGACTTGAACGCAAGTGTCAGGAAGGGGTGGAAGCCACTAACCCCAAGAACCTTGCAGGAAAATAAATCCAAGAGAGCTCTTCCAAATGTCTTGCTAAAATGTGTGAAAAATTATTGCTGGTTTTTACTGTATGTTGCAGTATTGTACTGTTGCATTTTTTTACTTTGAAGGTCCATTTTATGGGGTGGCAGTCACATTTATGTTTAGAGAGGAGTTCTCCCATTAATAGGGAATTAAACTTCAGCTGTTGGGGAGTGACTTGTCACAGGCCCTCCAAATGTCTGCTCAGCCCTGCTGAAATGCCTCTGTGCAGAAAGGAAATGGTTATATGTTATGTCCTCTTTCTCTGCACTGAGCACTTCTGAGCAACATATCGCTAAAGCAACCTTCAAAAACAGCAAGTCCTTGGACTGCTTCCTCTTTCTCATGCTAACAGGAGCCAAGATCACCTCATGCATTATATTTATGTAAAAGACATTAAGGATTGTTAGTTAAATGTCTGTTTGGTCTAGACTGTGCCCTGGTTATCTGTGCCTCAGTAGCTCCACTGGACACCACTATTTGCACAAAGCAGCGGTTAGTCTGAGAGTAAATTAATCAGTTTTCTGCCAAAGCACTGACCTCCTGTGATTGATTGACCCGGCAAGCTGCCCTCAGCTGACAGCAGGCCATAAAAAAGGGACTTCTGAGCAAAGGAGTGTCATTAGACTCTGAACTGCTTGGAGCCATGAGGGCAATACTGTTGGCCGTGGTTTACATCCCGTTCATCATGGCTGTGGAACGGTAAGAAAACACGTCTGGCTTCACTGGCACACATCTCAGCTGGCTTCATGGGCTGACCTGTGCGTGTTGCTACTTGAAGTCTCAAAAAGAAACCTTTTTTTTTTTTTTAATTGAGTATATGACAGTTCTAGGAAGGACAATCAGGTTTTTCTGTGTGTTTATTTTATTTGTATAGAATCCCCTTGATTCGATTCAAATCTATCAAGAAACAGCTGAAGGAAAAGGGAGAATTAGAGGAATTTTGGAGGAATCACCACCCTGATGTTTTTGCCCGGAGGTATCTGCATTGTTTCCCTGCAGATATTGCTTTATCAGTAGGAACTGCATCAGAAAGGCTGTATGATTACATGAATGTAAGTATAGTTTTGGTGACGTAATCATTAGGACTCATCGTTCTAATGAGGGCAGGTTTTTTTTCCCAGTACATTTCAAATCTAGTCTGTCAATGAAATTATAGGGCTTGTGGTGTCTTGTTGCTTTATTCTACAAATATTAGATCATAAAAAAACAGGTTGTAATCTGCAAAATACAGCATGTCTAGATCTAGGATAGCATGAGTCCTGAGTAGAAAGCTGATGTAGAGTAGCAATGCTAGTCCTGTGAAAATTTTATTTTTGTATAGATCTGTATTGCACTTGCTTGGATCCCCAAAGAAATACGGGAGGTTTGCCTGTATAAGTCTTGGCAAACTATAGTTTTTCATAGCAGAATCTGATTACTTCTTTTAGTCATATTCTGTTTACCAGACACTTGGATGCTTCTGTGTTATAAAAAAATCCTCCAAATGTCATTTATTTGATCAGATGGAGTCATAAATCAGTGATGACAAAGGCTTAAGTAGAATTTTTCATTTTTATGCTCTTATCACTGGAGTTTAATATGTATTAAATATTGGAAACTGACCTGTGAGGATTTACCATCCAAACTGAAAAAGGAAAAAATATTAATTTCACTGGATCTCAGACAACCAAGTCAACAGGTCTACCATTTTGTAAGCTGTCTTTCCTGGTTTTAGAATTTTGTCCATTTGGATGGTCTCTATTTTCTGTTTTATTTGGTTTTTCTGCTATGCCTATCTCAAGGGAAACTAAGCTGCAGAAATGTTGTGAAACCTTCATCTGAACAGGGGATTGAATCAAAGGGAAGGCCAAATTCATTCAGCAAGAACTTACTGACATGAGTGCCATAAAGAAATAAGTATGTGAAGAAGAACAAAGGACACTGAAACAGTTTGACCTGCTTTAACACTTATTTCAAAGAGGAATAGATGAAAATCTCAAAACAACAAAGCAAAACCCGTTTCCCCAGCATATTCAGGTAGCGACAGGAACAGTTTTACTGCAGTGTGTATGTGGGTTTTCTGGCTGCGTGTTTTTGTTTGTTTGTTTGTTTGTTTTTAATGAATATCCATTAGGTTTGTTTAATAGAGGAAGAAATAGAATTCTACTGTATAGTTGGATATTCTCTTAAATGTCATGCTTACTCGCCTTTTCAAGATTATCTTATTCAGACTGTATATTCTGGGGTCAGAAACGTCAGTACATTAAATTAACAAGTATGCACTTGAAAGGACATATTCAAATACTTGTATTGCTGGAAAAAGTTTGGCACTAGCTATTGCTTTTCTATCTGTGGTTGAATTCCAGAAATGCCTCTTCCTAAAAATAGATCTCTTAATGCTGAAGTGCTCTTCCAAGGCCAGATAGGAGCACTTACACACTTGTATAGGAGATGTGGATAAGCACTTCAGTATTCACGTGTTCACAGATTATCTCAGTCTCAACTCGTATCCAGGGATGGTCAGTGGTTTCTTCATCTGCTGGATGAACTTTGTCCAGTACATCAGGAACAGTTTGTGCAACATAATACTTTTTGACTTGCTATAATAGCTGCTAATTACAAAGGAAAAAGGGCAGCCACATAAGACAGCGGTCGGAGACCTCTGAAGCTGGCAGAGGCAGGTCGTGGTGACTTGCAACACTGATTTCTTACAGGCATCAGTAAGGAACAGCCTGAAAGTATGTGTGGTCATGTGAGAATTTCATCTTGAGGATGACCCTGCCACCTCTGAAGGCAGTGCAAGAGGGTTTGTTGACTCCATAGGGAACCCAACTGAATGTTTGTTTAAAAAGCTTTAAAAATGCCACGCCATTGTTCATTCTGCTGCTCGAAGCCCCTCGTGGAACCAGGCACCCTTCTTGTGGTGCACTTTATGTGCCCCTGGGGGAGCGTTGTGTGATGGCCTCTTCCTCAGGAGATGGAGGCTGCCGGGCTGAGCGGGTCGTTGCTCCTGCAGGCGCAGTACTACGGGGTTGTGAGCGTCGGGACACCGCCCCAGAGATTCACTGTTGTGTTCGACACCGGCTCCTCCAACTTCTGGGTCCCCTCCGCTTACTGCATCAGTGAGGCCTGCCGTAAGAAATGTTACCCTCTCTGATGCTTCTCTTGTCTTGGCTCCAGAGACCTCACCCAGTTCTTTCCCCAGAAACTTGCCTGCAACAGGGATCTGCAAGGGCCGGATCTGGAGCATCCCTTAAGGCCACTCTCTCTCCAGTATGCTCCTCTGTCCCTCAAGTCACTCTGCAGCCAGGACAGGTGCCAGCTGCAGCTGCCCACAGTCACTGCACCGTAAAGTAAAAGGCATGAAAATAGACCTGGGAGACCTACCAACAGAGGTGGAAATGCCCATTTTTGTTCTAATTCTTCTCTAGTATGCAAAATTACCACTCAGGTTCAGAAAAAATGGGGTATCTGCAGGGGAACTGAGGTGCCTGCAGTACTTCTTCAACACTTTTATCTTAAGGGAAGCAAAAATCTGCCTCTCCTGCATCTCATCTTGTTCTGCACTGGGGAGTGGGTGGGTTGCCAGGACCTCCCCTCAGTGGAGAGATGTCATTTTTTTTTTTTTGTGTAGGGGTGCACAAGAAATTTAAGTCCTTCAAGTCAGATTCATATGAGCATGGAGGGGAAGCCTTCTCCCTGCACTATGGTTCAGGACATCTTCTGGGCATTGCTGGCAAAGACACGCTGCAGGTGAGTGTCCACCTAAAATGGGTGTCAGCCTCCACATCAGCTGTTTTCAGGTCAGTTCAGATACTGGTCTTGCCCAGGAAAACCTTGCCTGGTTTACCCAAGAGCAGGGTGAGGTCCCACCAAGCTGAGTGCTGAGAGGTGTGGGTTCTGCTCCAGGTTTGAGCTACCAACAAAAATGCCTCAGATTTTATTTTTCATTTCTGCTTGTCTTCTTGGATCCTTTTCTGAGCTTATGAAGAAGCAGCCACATAATTAAGGCATTCTAAGGAATTGGTGCTGCCTACCTGTCAAATGGACACATGCTGTGTTGATGCAAGTCACACGAAGATAGCCAGGCCTTATAAACTGAATGAATCCATTGATATGGATCAGAAATATGGCTCATTTCTTGTTACTGGTGGTGTCATTACTTTCAGTTGTGGTAGTTCTTTGCTTGGTTGTTTGTTGCCTGTATTTTTTACCAAACAGATAAGTAATATCTCCATCAAGGGACAGGACTTCGGCGAGTCGGTATTTGAGCCAGGAGCAACTTTTGTCCTTGCCCACTTTGATGGTGTACTGGGCTTAGGCTACCCCTCCTTAGCAGTGGGCAATGCTCTGCCTGTGTTTGACAGCATCATGAACCAGCAGCTGGTAGAGGAGCCAATCTTCTCTTTCCATCTGAAAAGGTCTGTCTTTAAAATGACCCTGATATAAAAGAAGTAAATCTATTTTAACTGTTGATAGAAACACCTGTGCATCTGTATAAAGCTTGAACCCTAGAAAGAAATTTTTCCCATATTTTGATTCTTGGTGTTGTTTTTTTTGTTTTCAAATTGACATTAAAGATTATAGCATGAAAAGAAAAACTTTTATGGGGAGGACTGTGACTTCTTGGGCAGAGATTTACTCTTGCTGGAGTTGGTCATAAATAAAAGTTCCCAGCTCAGACTCACCTTGTCTAAGACTCTGTTGCCAGGTTTCCCTCTGGCCCATGCGGGTGAACAGAAGTGCTGTGCTACACCCAAAAAAACACATTTCAGAAAAATACTCTTCCCTAATCTGGACCTAGCTGCAACTCCACTTATTTCTCTAGTGTTTCTTCTGAGCTGAGCTTAGCGGCTGGCTCAGCCGGCTCACGCTGCCAACCTTGGTGTCTACAGTAAGTCTTCTCAGAGGTTGTTTGGAGGGTCTGAATTGGAATGCGTACAGAAATAATTTAGTAATAATCCCTTTCAGCCATCCATATCTGACTTTAGAAAGGGCTGTGATCTGACTTGTGCTTTTTAAGTGTTATCTCATTGGTGCATGCTGGCACACTCCCATGTCTGTGTTAAACTGTTTTCTGCTTTCAGAGGAGATGACACCGAGAATGGTGGTGAGTTGATTCTAGGGGGAATAGACCATTCTCTCTACAAAGGTTCAATCCACTGGGTCCCAGTCACTGAGAAAAGCTACTGGCAAATACGTATGAACAAGTATGTATGGATGTGTAAAAAACCTGGTGGAATTCACCTCCCTAGGTAAACCCCCAGAGATAGAAACACCTGCTGACAGAGGTGCAGGAGAACTCGGCCGCAGTGTTTTACCCCCCGTGCCCCTCAAAGAGGGGTTCACCAGGATGAGATTGGGGTTTGTTAGTTCTCTAAATCTGCTGTGACATGGGTAGCTGGTTTCTGGGAGAGCATGTTAGTACGTTTTAATATGATGCACCAGTGGTCAAAATGAGTCATGGAGAACTGTTCAGTTAAGACGTTAAGGCACCCAGGAATAGAATCCAGCTCTGGGGCCTGCTTTCATCTGTCCTGCTAACTTTGGTCAAAGTAGCCAGTGTTCCTTTGTCCCACCTCCAGCACACTGCCTAAATTGTTGAGAACACATACCTGGGGGTGAGGACAAATTCATCAGCAGGAAGCACGTGATTAGAGTTGTAGGAGTCTCGAGAGAGAAAAACGGGTCCACAGACATTCTTTGTCTTTAGCAAAGCTTGGCAACCACTTTTAAACGTAGAAACACAGAATCATTAGGGTTGGAAAATATCTTTAAGATCATTGAGGCACCACTACCAAATACATCACTAGTGCCACAATTCAGACATCTTTTGAACATTTCCAAGGTTGGTGACCATACCATTTCCCTGGGCAGCCCATTCCAACCCATTCCAATGCTTTACAATGCTTCCTATGGAGAATTTTTTCCTAATATCCAATCTAAATCTACCCTGGTGCAACTTGAGGCCATTTCTTCTTGTCCTGTCACTTATTGTCTGGGATTAACTTCAGTCAGTACTCCAGTACTTTAGCTAGCAATAATATGATGTTATATACACTGTGTATATGCCATTTTCTTAAAGCTGCCTTTTTTTTTTTTTTTTTTTCCTTCATTTGCAGTATAAAGATGCAGGGCCGGGTGGCATTTTGCTCCCATGGCTGCGAAGCCATCGTTGACTCAGGCACTTCTCTTATCACTGGCCCCTCTTCACAAATCAGGAGACTGCAGGAATATATTGGGGCAAGTCCATCAAATACTGGAGAGGTAAAAACTGTACAGCCAGCACACAGCTAGAGTGGAAGAGAAACTGGTAAATGACGCAAAGAGTTGGAGAGTAACAGAAATGATTGCTTAGACAGGTGCCAGCGAAAGCCTTGTTTCAAGGACAGCACTGAGCTCTGAGCCAAGCTGCTTTTGACCTATATGCCTTGTCCCAGCCCTCTTCCCAAATGTTCACTTCATCTTCTATACTGGTGTGTAAGGAAATAATGGGGACATCTGTTTGATGAATTGATCTGTACTCTGCAGGATAGATAATATTCTTTTGGGAGCTCAGACGATTGTTGAGGTCCCCACTTCTAGCTGTTGGCTCTCCCAGGCCAGGAGAGATTTGGTGCTGATGGCCAGATATGTCAGGATCAGATGGAAAGGGAATGGTATTTTAATGACAGCCCCACAATGCTTCACTGACAGGATCTCTCACTGTCAGCTTGCAGTGGAGCAGTTGGTGTCATGCCAGAGCTCCTGGGAGGGATGCACATCAGTGTCACTCAATGCTGGCTCCTTGCAGATGAGTCACAGGGTACAAGACAAGGCTTGCTGGCTCTTACTCTTCCTCCTGAACCTTACTCCTCTGACCCTTTGCTGGTTTTCCTTTCTTCCCTGCTGCTGTCTCCTACATCTCCCTTGCTGACACTCCTCACCACTCCTTCCTGTCCCTGCCTCCAGGGAAAGAGCAGTTCATTCTTATCATTGTCTTGGTTTTGAAAGACAGGTGCCTGCCAAGGAAGGCAGGAGCTTCTCTTGGAATAGAAAATGTAAACCTCCTCCCTCCAAATTATTAAAAGGGGCTCTCAGGCAAAAAAATATGAGGATAGGAATAACAGTTCTTTAATATGTATAAACAAAATAAAGTAAAACAAAACCCACAAACTATAACCTAATAGGAAAATTAGAAAATGCAGTATTAAACAAAAAAAAACAAACCCAAAACCTGACAGATAGAATGCAACCTGACACCCTGTCAGTCAGTTGGTAGTAGTCCAGTTGGAATGGTGGCTCCAGTAGTCCTCCTGGAGTGACAGATGGTTCTGCTGAAGCAGAGATCCTGTAGAAGGGCAGAGTTTTCCTCCANAAACACTGCTCCTCCTGGTTTCAATAGTTCATGAAGATGGAGATAGAATACAGACCTTTTGGAATATTTTTACATTGTAACCTAGGACAATCATGCTTATTGCTGGCCCTTGGCTGATTCCCACAGGTCACCAGCCCATTGCCAAGGCTTTAGTGCTCAAGCAAAGCTGCCATGTCCACAGACTTTGTTAACTTTGTATTTCACTGAATATTCTGAATTGGAAAGGACCCACAAGGATCATCAAGTCAAGTCTCAGGCAATTGGCCTGTACAGGAATCAAATCCAAAACCTTGGTGATGTTGACACCTGCTCTGGCCATCTGAGCTAATCTCAATTTGTCTTGATCCTGACCCAAAACTACTCTTGGAAGAAAATTGAGAGTATTGAAAGTGCTCTGTGCACTGGACAAAGAGCAGAGACAAAATTCACTTTCATTTGTAAGAGGAGGACTTGCAGTGACCTCTCTGAGGCTCCGAATTCTTTCTCAAACCTTTAACTTTGATTTTGTTCAAATATTTAGATACATACCAAAGAGTATGCTCTGATAACAAGCTGATTTTTTTTTAGGTTCATGCTAATGAACATAGATAAAATATGTATTTCCATTATACTTATACTAGCCTAATACAAACAAAGAATTGCTGTGTAGGTTCATATATACACCAGTGCTGATCTAAGATCATTCATCTGGCATCTCAGATTTCCCAAAAAAGCATCCTGAAAATAAGACATTCTATGACTGATTTTTAGCAATCACAGACAGACTGCACATATTGACTCACATTTATCCCAGTAAAAGTGAGTGTATCCATCCTGGATTTTACCAGAACTTTTATATCTTTTTAGTAAGGATTTATTTATTTTGGATGTACTATTCTGTAATACATGTAAAATAACTATGTCTCGCTTCTTGTATCCTACAAATCATTTTACTGTCTTTTTGTACCCTTGTTCTCTGTATCCCATGATTTGTTTCTAATGTTGGTAAGTGTACACAAGATGTAGGGTTATGTTTTTGTAAAATAGATTGAAAACCAGCAAAAAGCAGATTCTTCCTTCTAGGAAGCCTCTAAAACAATGACTTAAACCACTACAGTTTACAGCAAAGATTCCTCTGGGACTTGGAGCATTCTGCAGTGCCATTTCCCACACCATTTTTTATGAAATAACTAGAAAGGCCAAGAAAATATCTTCTCTGTTACTGTAACTGAATATATGATTTATGGACATTAATGACAATGCCAGAGTTTAGTCCTTCTGCTCTTTAAATCCCACTCCAGGGCAAAGTATAAGCGTAAAGTGCTGTATTCCTCACTAGCTTTTTTTTCCCCTAAAGTGATGGTATTATGGGAGGACCTGGAATGAACCTCCCTCTGCATCTGGAGCAGCTCCCTCTGCCCTGTCAAGGCTAGAGCATTGGAGAACTTTTCCTCAGTACACCTTGCTGATGTAGTCTCCCTGGGGCTCACTCACTTAGTTTTGCCTTTGAGTTGCACAGGGAGGATATCAGAGCCCCTTCACCTCCTTTCTTTTGGGACTTGCAAGGATTTTCATCAGTCCTGGGTCCCTAGGGTGCAGTGGTCTGGGCCGCTGGGCTGGTTTGACCAAGTACGGGAAAGCTGGAGGGCAATGTTAGGCTCTAAGTCAGCCTGATGCTGTTTCTCTGTAGTAAATTTGCTGCTACCTACTTCAAAAGCCTTGAATTCAAAGAGCAACACTCAAAGAAAGACAAAGCAATCCTGTCTCAGTCAGTGCATTGTTTCCAGTTTCTCGTAGACTGCAGAAGATTGTCGAGCTTGCCTCACATAAGCTTCACGATCGGGCACCGAGAGTACAAGCTGACAGCAGAGCAGTACATCATAAAGGTGCGTATCCGCAGTGTCCCCGCTCCCTGTGCCTCACTCCCTGAGCTGGGGAAGGAGCAGGCTGCTGCAGGGGTGTGTGCTTTCCCTTCCAGGAGTCTATTGATGACCAAACCTTCTGCATGAGCGGCTTCCAGTCCCTTGACATCCCCACTCGCACCGGCTCACTCTGGATTTTAGGGGATGTCTTCATGTCTGCATTTTACTGTATTTTTGACCGTGGGAATGACAGAGTAGGATTTGCAAAAGCTGCTCACAGGAAGGATTACTACTGAGCCATAATAGCATCTATTCTGTCTTAACTCAAGTTAATGTAATGATCTTCAACACATGTGAAGAAGAGCTTTTATTGAAACTGTAGACCTAAATGCACATTATGTTGTCCCCCTCCAAGTTTTAATTACTTTGCAGTGATCTTTGTTGTCCCAGATTATATAGTTTGGTTAAATATCTATATGTTTACAACAGAGAAACAATTTTTCTTGAGTAACTCATGGACACTACATCTCAGGATAAAGCAGAAGACCAGCTCAGCGCTCAGATTTGCAAAAGATCTGGAAGAATAAAAATGCTGAACTGTGCCAGGCTGAAAAGATAGCAGCTATGCTTGGGGAAAACTAATCCTAGTCCTGCCTGGTCTGGCTATCCTTTTTTTCTTCTTGTGTGCTAGTTTCCACCTAATTTCCTACAGCTTTCCTTTTCATCATTATTTTCCATGGTTTGGCTTTTGTTCAACTTTGTTTCCTGAGTGACATGGAAATTCTCTTTTAATTAGCTTGCTCCAACCAGCTTATATAAAAAGGAATTTGGTTGATGCCTGTGTGGCCACTAATTTCGACTACTGTTTCTTGCATGACTTCCTGCTCCTTACACCACCTCTCAAACCTACTTTTCCCCTGGAATATATTATCCCTTGATAATTCTCCTTTTTTGGGTCTTGGCATTTGACATCCTTGCCTTAGGTCAGGTGCTGCTTTTAGTGCCTGACTCCTCTGCCCCTCGGCAGTGTGGGCAGCTGGAGCAGCATCTATTCACCTTAGAAAACCCAAACTGCAGCCTATGCAAAGGGATACCAGTGTTCCTCCAGCCCAGATGAGTTATGGGACCCATGCCACCAGCACTACACATCTACTGCCTCTTGCTCAGACACTTCCTGTCAGCAGCGGCAGGAGTTTCAGATGAAACAGCCACAGGTAGCTGCGCTGATTTGGCAAAAGATTCACCTTAATTCTACCCATTAGAGTATTTGTTGGGATTGCTAACACATGAATAAAACTTAACCAAACAAAATCTACTTTGATCTTAGTGCTGTTACATTTTAGGTTTCTTTACAGTGGTTACAGTGTTGGGAGGAAGGGGAGTTGAAGGTGGAACAACAATTGAAAATTCAGGTTGCTCTCTGTCCTGGAGGAAAAAAAACGTCATGTGTTAGCACGTTGGGGCTGCTTGTGTCTTCCTAAAGCCAAAACATGTCTGTGGTCCCAGCCATGTGCACTGGCACCTCCCGCGCAGGGCAGAGCCATGGGGAGATGGAGACTGGTCCCATGGTGGCGTCACTCAGACAGAGGTTGGTGGCCCCCAGGCACGTGGTGCTGCTGTCTGTCTGGATGGGCCTGGCACAGACCAAGGGCAATGTTCAGCCCCTTAGATTTTAAGTTTTCTGTTGTAAGACTGTAAGTATTACAAATATAAGTTTTCCTGTAGGTATCTCCGAAATACTGATCTTGCCTTCCAGTATGAAATAATCCTTCTCTCTGGTGCCTGTTTTCATGACTCTCTATTTGCAGCCACATTGTGTTACACGTTTGGCATCCAGGCTATCAGCTTTTAGCAAAGGAGACTCTGCTGCCAGTTGTCTCTTTCTGCAGATGAGACTGAGATGTGTGAAGTTACCATGTATTTCAGGCCAATCTTGCCTCAATTCCCCTTTGTCTGCCTCAGTCCTAAGGAATGGATTGACCATGAGCTAACTTATTTGTCTAGAAAATGTCATTTGTTTGGTCATGAACCAAGTAAAACATCTATAAAGCCCCATCCCTCATTTAACAGCAGTCGGGTATTTTTGTTTTCTCTACTGTGCAGCATACTTACATTATATAAAAAACATGTATATGTTCCTCAAATATGAGTTTGCAGTCAGAGTTAGAGATCTGTTATTTACAACAGAAGATTTTAAGGTTGTTGGAACATGTCCCTATAGCCATTTGGTCCCAGCACTGAGATCTTGGCTCTATGAATTCCAGCACAGAGTGTGAACACATCTAGAAACAGGTGGAAAGTCAGGCAGAGTGCATAGGGACTAGCCCTCTCTTTGTTCTGATATATCTGCCCTCTCTTTGTTCTGATATATCTGATCTTGCTCAAGACTAACACCATCTGATGGGAGAAAACTGCTGCTCTGACCTACTTGTCTATCCTGACTCTGTTCTATGTCCAACTTTGCCAGCTTCTGTAAGTTCCTTGCTGTTCCTGGTAGACATCAAGTTGATTTACATGATAGGTCAAACCCTTGCCAGAAGTGTTTTTTGAGAGTTCAGTACAACCAGGACAATGATGTTTCTCAAAGTGCCTTTATTCATGCAATAATTCAACATTACTTATACCTGTGAACATGAATTGCAGATTGCTGTGTTTTCTAAAATACTCCATTTACTATGCTAAGGCAAATAGTTTACTGAGAGAAGTGCCTAAGAAAGCACATAATCCCAAAAGATAATTTAGTACAAATCAGAGTATACCGATATTTGCCAAAGTGAGATGATAAACTAAATGAGGAGAGGAAATTTTTCTGGTAACTCATCCCAGCACTAGCTTCTTCAGAAGCAATGAACAGAATACTGCAGCTAGCCTCGAATTGGCCCACTGTGTGAAATGCTGTTTGTGTATTACAGGTTGCACTGCGTGTTTTCAGAGCTGTGATTCCTAATTTAGCATGCATCTGCATGTGTAATAGACACCTCTGTGGGGCTTAACTGAAGCTCTTATCTACCTAATGGCTGCTATGTGGCCGCCCTTAGCCTCCATCAAATAATGAACACAATTTCAGGGCCAAGGAGTGTTGGCAGAGTGAGTGGGAGAGGAAGCAAAATTGTTGCTGATTAGATGTATGATGTCCTGGTAGAAAGCAGCAGTGTGCATCCTAGGCAGCAGCCAGGCTGAGAAGATGAGCAGAGCTGGGAAGGCTTTTCACACTTAGCAGTGCTGGGATGAAACAAGCTGATGTTTGGGTTGGGGGAAAAGAGCACTTTGGTCCAATACCTTAAGCCCTGGTGGAAGCTGTGTGAAGGATTAGAGAGAAGAGGTATGGCGGGACTGGACTCAGTGCAGATCTGTGGCTTACGTGCTGTGAGGAGAGAGCCAGATAATGGACCAGGTTTCCTTCACAGCTGCTGAAGACCCTTCCTATACATGCACAGCTGGGAGGAGTATGGCCAGACTCCCTAGAAGCTGGCATTGCTCTCCTGACTTTAACAAAAGTGCTATATAGAGAAGAGCAGCAGTTCCTTTTACTTTGTTTCTAGCTGTGTGACTGGCTATCCTTAAAATGTATTGTTTAAACTTAAAATTAGCTATTTATTTAAGTTAAATTCATTGGTAAATTAAATTCCTTGACAATTGCAGATGCAATTAGATTGAGAAACATTGAATTGAAAACTGTGGCTTCAGCTACAAAGAGGGAACCAGGAGGAAAAAGGGAATGCTTCCAGAAGTTGCATAAGGGCCATTCAGAAAATTGGACTGCTAGGCTACGGTGGTGTTTATTTCTGTATAATTTCACTCCATAGAGTTTCTCATTTTGTTGGTCAAACCCGAACATAGCAACCTGAATTGCCTGAAGACTTGTTGTGGAATGGCAAGGGTGAGGTTGCACCAGAACGCCTGACTCCAAAGTGTGATCAAATTTCTATAAGCTGCTGTTGACACTAGTGTCACCTCATCTCATGGTGTGAAGAAGTCCTTCCATAAGTGCCTGGTAAATCTGTGCTTGGCTTCCCTGCATAACTGGAATTCACATAATATGAGTTTAAATAGTGCTTCCTTGGGCTAAGTGTCCTCTGCTTCCTAAACTGGTGGGATTCATGTGTTATTGTTTAGTGTATTTGAAGGATTTGAGAGCGTGGCTCTGCTCAGACCGTGCCTAATATACAGCAGCAGGAGCCAGTTTCCAGACTGAAATAAAGCTGGAAGAAGTACAAGTGGGGAGGGCAGTGGATTTTTGTTCAAAGCCTACCCAGATGAGCTAGAGTCCTGCTGTATGCGATACCAGCTAGAAGGGCTCCTCACTTAAGCTGTTGGCTGTAGGAGCAGGAGCAGGCAGGTCTGTTCATTGCCTTCCCAGGTTCAGGGAGTCCTAAAGTCTTCCAGCAGCCACTGGTGTTACCAGCTACCATGACAGAGAGTCTTATTTTGTTTTTTGAAGTGTAACCTTCTGAGCAAGATTGCCGGGTAGACTTGCTGTCCATGCAGTCCATACTATTGTTGCTGGTTGTTGCAGACTCATAACTTTTGGTCCCCCCCTCTCTGTTCTTTCAGCCCCTGAGCTACCTTGTCTCTCCCTTGTCTGTCCTCTACTTGGATACTTACTGATGGGAGAATGCTGGCAACATGCTCCAGACTGCACTTTTGTAAATGTGGGTGAGAGCTAAACCCAAGGAGCTGTGGCTGCTTTCCTGGCCTCCTTTGAGACTTCATGCAGGAGTCATAGCTGAAAGGCCAGGTCATCATCAGCAGGTTTAGAAATGTGGCTTGGTCATCCCTGGAGTAGCAGAGGCCACCTAATGCTGACTCAGGTTTGGGTTAATTAAGAATGTGTGTGGTACATCTGGCAAGCATGGTAATGAGGGAGAGGTTTAGGAAGTGGAGAACAGTTTTGGTAGGAGTCAGGGGCCACTTTGTTGTCTGCCTGGGATCACTACAGCTTGTGCACTTCCAGCTGAAGATCTCCACAAGAGTGGAGCCCTAAGCTTAGTTGCACCTACAACTGCATCACCTCTTCAGAGAGTGCTGCAGCCCTGTCATCACCAGGGAGGCCGCCTGGCAGCCTCATTTTACAATAAACTGTCACTGAATATGTCACATATGTGCTCTAAGGCTCAGACATCCCATGCCAAGCTCATCAGCTGTTTTGCACATTCCATTTTAAAAAATGAAATTAAACATACAACCCTTTTATTTTTCCAACTCTTTAGTGGCATAGCTTCATCAGGAGTGGGGTAGAATATTGTCCTCCACAAATGAGGGGCCTGATTTTTCAAGTGTTCCTTCAGGCAGTGAGAGATGGTGAGCTGAATCTCTCCAGGCTGAGAAAGGATTTGAGCCCACATCTTGCCTTTGAGGCACTTGAGTAGAACCCAAAACTGTTGGTAGATCTTACAGGGATGCCATGGACCTCAAGCTGATGGAGCAGACAAAGGCAGCAGAGTTCAGTGTATATCCAAAGTGGACAGAACCATACCCACTCTTCTGATAACCTTAATGTCTTCTCTAGTTATGTCTACACAGCTCACTGGCATATACATCCCGCCAGTTCTCCCTGTAAATGTATTTCCCACAGGGTCACAGATTTCAAGCCAGTGATTTTAAGCCAAGTGGCTTAAAGTATGTCACCACAATGCCTCCTATTTCGGTGCCCAAATCCTCTGCTGGATCTTTTTCATGACTTGTCTGAGTATTATTGAGTCTGCCCTTCTACACTTTCTGAAAATTTGTGTGAGAAGCACATTCAAGAGAAGACAAGAAGTTCAGTCAAACCCAGAGGAAGAATGGTCAAAGTTTTCTTTCACTCTCCTCATTAGAAAATTCTACTATGGCTGTTTCTTTACTGTCCAGGTTTTCCCATAAGTTCTGCATCTCAAATGTTTGTGGAGCAGAAGCAGAAGGAACATTTTTTCCATCACTGAATGTCCTTTGCTGTGAGGTAGTCCCAGAATCTGTTGAAGGCGGTGCAGCATCAGTATTTGATGCTGTACTAGGACTATGGAAACTTGGTAAACTCCATCGCTGAAGGTTTCTCTCATGATCTGTTATGAGACCAGCTATGTTACTAACTTGAGGTTCATGTTTGGGCTCTCCTATCACACTAGGAAGTGACTGATGCACCTCTGAACTTGAGAGGTATGGAGTAATTTCTGGGGGGAAAAAGTGTTGGTTCATAAGCGACACATTTGCCTCAGCTAGGATCCTTTGGAGCTTCTCTTCTGGCACGCTGGCAGAGCGCTCTGTTGGCAGGTCTGGTTTGTCCAGTGCATCAGGTTCCATCTCCTGGGCTTCAGAAATGACGACCTCAGGAACTGGCCTGTTTGTCTCAGAAGAGGTGTCACTGTCACCAAACTGTGCCTCGTTCCTTGAGGTTTCTGTTATGGGTCCTAGCTCTCGGCTGCTATGAAGTCTGTTACTTCTGGTAACTCCTTCATGTTTCTTCTTGAAGCTTGAGGTAGAGTGCCTCCCTCTTGTGTGCATTTCCTGCAGCCGTCTGATGTGCCCCTTTTCGTCTGCTGGGAAAAACACTGAATTCTCACTCGTCTGCCGACTGTAGCGCTGATGGGTTGGGTATGAAGGACCCTCATGGACACTGAGAAACCTCTTGACTCTTCTCAAAACTGAATGATGTCTCTGGTGTTTCTCCTCTTCCCAAGGCCACTCTTCCCCATAGAGGAATTCGGTATCTGCCAGCCTGCCAAATAAACCCAGGTAGTAGATGTCATTTAAATATAGGAAGCATTGGGTCTCACATGTACATTTATCCCTCTGTCTCAGACATAAGACCCAAGACATAGGAACCAAGGCCCTAGTGTGTCCCTAAAGAGAAGGAAGAAAAGGATGAGGGTGCCAGGAAAGAGTGTCTGTGCCTTTGAATCAGCCAGATCACACAGAGAACTCTCCACATCCAGATGTCCCTTCTAAGGACCAGGCTGGGAGGGCATCTGGCAGCCCTCCCAGCACCATTCACATTTGAGCTGGCACCATTTCATATGTGAGCTGCAGCCTTCTGGGGCAGCTCCACATGGTTAGGCTTGTGCTCAGGGTGAGGGAAAGGGGAGAAAGGAACCCTACTCAGTGCTGTAGTGTCTTTTTCAGGAGAATTCTTCAGGAAAAAATAACTACAGTGAAAAAGCTACTGCTGGAAACAGAGGACAACAGTTTCAAAAAATATTGAAATTACTCAGATGGCCAAATCTCACTTACTTCTTTACTTACTTCAGACACAGTCTGAAGGTCTCACCTGTACCTGGTACTCTTCTCCTGCACAGCCTTTGTGCATCATGAGAACAGCTATTGCTGCACATGCCAGTGAACTCAGTACATGTCACTGACTCAGTGCAGTCTGGATGAGCCAAACTGGCCCAGTTACCTGTCCTAAGGACAAGAATGGCAAAGGGGCTTGGGCCAAATCTGAGGCAAGGAGCACAGGCAGACAACCTGGAGGGATAGAGGAACTTCATCCAGTGTTTGTGAAAATTATAGAATAGGTCCCTTATGTTGGAAGGGACCTTTAGAGGCACCTAATCCAACCTCCCTGCAATCAGCAGGGACAGTTTCAACTAGATCAGGTTGCTTATTGCTTCATCCAACTTGACCTTGAATGTTTACAGGAATGGGATATCTACCACCTCATCTGTTCCAGATGTTAGTTTGAGGTGACTGGAGAAGACTTTGGATTTGGGCTCAAGTTTTATATATTTGTTTTGGGATTGGAAGAATTTTTAGAGCTTGTTTTTGAAGTTTGCATAAGAATTGTTATTTTTAGAGCTGCGAACAGAGAAATAAGTCAGATAAGAAGACAATTAATAAAAAGTCAACACATCAGAGCTGTTTGCATTCCACAGGAGCTATCAGGGAGCTACTTTTCATTCATTCCTTCCTAAAGTTTTTGTGTGAAGTACACCTTACTAAAAAATTGTTTGCAGACTTAATGATGTTTCTTCTTTGTCACCTTTTTCCCCTAGAACTTACCATAAAATAAATTATATTCTATGAATTTTTCTTCGATACTTTTTTTACTGTCTTCTTGGCTTTCCTTTTTGCCATTTTAGATTTTTTTCCAGAAGAAAATAACTTTTGAAAAGGTAGAGTGTGATAAAAGGACCTCATACAAACCATTGTCCTTTGTAGTAGAATGCATGCAAAAAAAGAAAAAATAAGAGGAATGAAAATGAGAAAATGACAGTTTTGAGGCCAAATGAAACAAAAAATTGGAGGCATTTTACTTTGATAGAGATAGGAAATGATGGGAAAATTGTAAATATTTTGAGTTAATTTTTAAAGTTTAAAAAAGAGCTTCTGTAAAGTTTTAAAAAAGGTTTTCAGATGAGAACATCTACTTTGCCTGGTATTTTTTCAGGCATGATGGTATTTACACTTATTGACCTGTCTGTATTACAGCATGTCACCAGTATTTAAACTAACAGCTTCTAAGCTAACTGGCCTGTCACTGATTTTTCATATAGATCTTGACAACAGGGGGCAATCCCATACCCTCTATTCTTTGTAAACATTCTTCTTTGTTGATTCCTGCAAATAAATCCTCTTCATACCTACACAAAATCTGACCATTTCAACTTCCATGCCAGAATTATTAGTCAATGAAAAGTCATACAGTATTTAAGATGATTTCTTGTTGATCTTCACAAAAATCTGGACTGATTTCAAGTGTCTTCTGCTAATGAAATGAACAAAGGAATAGCTGTTTTGTTAATTGGGGATTCACGAAGATGCTGTAGCAAAGCAAGTATTATTAAGAAAAGTCAGTCATTGTCTTCAGGTATCATCCTGTGCTCAGAGACTTTCAACACGTGTTCAGAGACTATCAACAAACCCTCCTTGCAAAAATGCTCTATTTACTGATTATACAATTTAAGATATGTGTGCACAACTTGGATGAACATATGGACCACTGGAGACATCCTCCCACCCACACCAGCATGTCCACTCCTCCTAATTTCTTTTCCCATTTCCATCTTCTCTGCCTGCAGTAGTGTCAGAGCCCACACCCCTGCACTGACTGTCTGCCGATCAATGCAGACTGTTGGGGTGGTGGTCTTTCTGATGGCATTAAGGCCTCTTAGTGCACTCACCCCATTTCAATAGTCGATCCAAGAAATGAAGGAATACAGTAATCAGCAGCTGCTTTTGTGTAGGGTGGCCGGGCAGAGGTATCATTCCAGTAAATATCTTTCTCCATCCTGGGCAAGTTCATGTGCATCTCATCCACCGCCAGAAGTGAAACCTTAAATTTTTTTTGCGTAAGTCACGTCACTTTCAACATAGTGGAGTATATGAAATAGTCTACCTTATACTGCCTGGGTCAACACTTCTTTTAGAAACCTTTTAACATAAGCTGTTTATGAAGGCCTGGGCATTAGGAAGAGGCTCAGTATTATATAATAAATCCCCTATACCTGCCTTTACCTATAAAAACTTTAATTTTATCATAACTTGAATCTTCAGTACTGCAAAGATATTTGTGCCAGATTGAAGTCCTTCCCACATGTAGATTGAGTTAAATGTCATCCTTCATGTGCTATGGAAAGTTTGTGTCAAATATTACACATGTGCTCCTTAAAATGTCTGGAGGTCAAGAATCTTTCTGATAGGCTTCACTGTCATTTTAAGACATTCTGAATCAAGTATGTGAACATCCTCCTAATAAATTTTACACAACAGGCTCTAAAGCACATTAGCATGAGTATCTTGACATGGTGCTAAGCCACAGAGCATCTTTGTCAGTGTGAAGTCCTTTCCCATTTTTGCACATACCTGCATGGCTTGCTCTGGTTGCTTTGCTTGATTTGGTGGTTTATTTGGCCCTTGCTCCCCCTAACTCCTGGGCTCTGCTTTGCTGAAGTGGAGTCCCACAGCCCTGTGGGAGCAGTGGATGCTATGGGACCTCCTCATATCTCTGAGCTCCTTCACAGCAGAGCAGCCAGGGTTCTTTGGGAATCAGGTAACTGGAGTAAAATTGTACCCTTGTCACCTCACAGCCCCTTGACTGAGGACACTGGCTCCTGTGTTGACCACAGATACTGCTGTGTGTGGCAGCATCCAAACATGAATCATGGTACTGGCCCTGCTTATTAGTTCTGGGCCTCACTTGGTTTTTTACTATTTTTGCTGCCTTTCTTTTTAAAGGAAGGTTCATATGCAATACTTTAATCTCAAGACATTAAGATTAGCAAAAGGTGTTCTTGTCTATGTGGGAATGACTTTTGGATTTTGCAGGATTGACCTACATTACACATTTTTCCAGGCACAGAGTGGTCTTATAGTTTAGTCAGGCATTGTAAATGTCAAATACCAAAATCAAGATGAATTATCTTGTGAAAACAAACTCTGTGGATCATAGCCACAGGTAGTCCTTCAGGGAAAGAATATGTTTTGCTGGCACTTGTTGCCCTGATTTATTCCTCAATATGAGACATAGTATTAGATGTAATGATAACCCATGGTAGAGTAAAGCTGGAAGTAGAAATAACAACAGCAACCTGTAAATTTCTATCAATGCACCAGTTAGTTTCAAAATCGTCATCATCTTCTCCAAAGGGATTAATGAGTTGTTCAGCAACCTGGAAAGGAAAGGAGATAGTGAAGAGAGCTTGGCATGCTATGTCAAGACTACTGCTGCAGAGAAAGTAGGATTGGATTTTTCTCTCTCCCTGCCTGTCACTTGCAATCATTGCTTGAGCTCCTGTGTGATGGTTCTGCCAGCCTGGTGAAGGAACAGCTTGCTTTCACTATAGATTCACATCGCTGTGCCTTGCTGATGCTGTCAGTCATAATCATCAGTGCTGGCCTACTGGGAACTGAGACATGTCTGGGCCAAGGTAATTGTCACATCCAATAGTCATTACCTTTCCTTACTGTTGTCTTTGGCTCATTTAAATGGATGGTTTAGCAGCTAGAGGCTCTGTTATTGCACTGTTGTCTGCCATAGTCCACCAGCCCATGGGGTCAGTATTCCCAGGCCTTGCAGCTGGAATCTGCTGGAGGGAGTAGTGCTCATCTCTCCCCCCCAACCCTCAGCCCCTGCTTCTTTATCAGTATTAACCCCAATGGCAACCTTCCAAGGCTTTTGAGGAAAAGCAGTCTACAAAAAACCTTGACTCAAGTCAGCTCTGTGCATCATGCTAGCCAAATCCCAGAATCTGAGTTTTTTATTTCAGCCTGCTTGCTTGGGTTTCTGTACCTGAAGTACTGAAACTTCAGGGCAGAAGCTCATCCTGTGGAGGACACAAACAGTGAGCTCAGACACATTTGTGCTGAGGTACTGGGAACTAGTCTGGATAGGAAACCCTCTCTGGCTCCCCATATCCAGTGAAGAAACCCCCAGAGACTGTCCCCACCCCCGTGATCACTGAAGTACATTGTCTGGAGAGTAAGCACATAGCTGCTGATGGAGGAAAAAAAAGATTAAATAGAAAAATAAAAAAAAAATAGGAAATTCAGACTGCTTCTCTATTTCCTAGTTTCTTGGTACACTGACATTAAATATCTTCTCCCCTCCATTCTTTTCTCCTTCTGTTTATCTTTTTAAGCCCTGGTCTTGAAGCCAATCACATCCTTTATAACCCTTCCAAACCTTCCTTGTGGCCATCAGTGCCATGCACAGTCAGATCCTTGGTTTAATGTGGATGTGGCGACAGCAACTGTATGATTAAACAGTCCTGCTCATTAACCTCACTGTGGACAGCTGTGATCTAAACAACTTAAAGCTGTAAGGGGGTTGCTCCCTGGATATTTTTCCTATGTGCTTCTAGGTTGTACTGTGGATCAGCACTTGCTGACTCTCCGGCTCCACCCCTTCCCAGGCCAGCATTGGCACACCACGAAAGAATTGCTGAGTAAATTAACACTACACGAATACCTGTAAGGTGGGAGCAAGGGTCACCTCTGCTCACACTCATTTACACGGCATTAAATTTTGGGTACAGCTATGAAAGTGCTGCAACAGGGAGGAACCAGAACACAGTCTGTGTTGTGGCTCTCCAGGGAAGAGATGGATCAGCTTCATGTAAACCAGCAGACCACCACCCAAAAATCCACCATAAAAGCTATCACATGAGCTTAAAAAAATGTGGATTGGGACAGAGCAAACAGTGGTGGTCTTTTTTTTTTTTTTTTGCTGACCTGGTCCTGGCATGTGAGACATGACTTTATTCTCCAGAAAGGAATGTAGTGCTGGACAACTAAACTCTGTATTTGGACAGTTCCTCTGTCCCTGTAATGAAAAAGGGGGTTTAGAAGTGTCTCATGTGATGGGAAACTTTGGCCATGTATTATAGGTATAACAGACCAGACTTGAGGCCAAGGAATGAGCTCAGTTTACCCATTATTTCTGAGGAATTGCCAAGTTACTGGAAGTCAATACCTCAGGGCCCTTTTTGCTGCCTGGCAGCCAAAGTCCAATATGCTCAGCAGGAAACTGGCTGTAACCTTCAAGATAAAAATATCTTGACTCGAGGCACTAAAGGTTTGGATGAACCTCCAGCCTGAGGAAACACTTCTGATATTAAATTAACTTTTAAAAACTTCTTCTCCTCCCTTTCATTTCCTTATGCAGAAGATTTTTCAGTTACAATGGCATCTCATACCTCCCACAGCCAGGAGCTGGCTGGAAGCTCTGAGCCTAACCAGAAGAGATGCTATAAACATCCTTGGGCACTGAGGAAGGAAAATCCATTTCCCCTGCTGGAGCACCAGGAGGGCTAACTGCTGGTCAAGAGGAACAGTTTATAGTTTCTAACCTTCTAGTATAACTGGAAGACACTGCCTAGAGATAAAACCTCATTTTTCTCCAGGAGAACTTGCTGCCTTGAGTGTACCAGCCTCTCTCTCTCTCCTGCTCCCACCCAGGCTAGTCCATATACAGCAAAATCCTTTCCCCCCTCACTTCCTAGGACACAACACTAAAGGAGCTTGTCCCACACGCACTTTACTTTTCCTCACAATCTGCCAGCTTGGTGTGCTGCCTTCTCTACTCTGCCTTTCAGATCTGACTGTGGGAAGGTGTCTCTAAAACTGACCAAACTTGTTCAATTTATATTCTAACAAAAAAGTTAGCTCTATGTTTCCAGCCATGACTAACAAACACAAAAGGGAATCTAAATGTACGTGGAAACTTTTTTCCAGTTAGTCTATTGCAGAGGAGAGAACCACCTTGAGGTATATGTCTTTATTACTCAACTGTCAGACTCATCGTGATACAATAGCCTAGCAGTCATCAGCAGGCTGATGGGCAGCATCCAATTCCTCTATAACTCTCCTTTTTAATGAACATTTTTATGCAGTGGGGTTCTAGCCTATATTGTCTGTCACTCTTTTATAGCCCTCTGGAACTGGGGACCTTTAACTGCCTGCATCTGATGAGGTTGACAGCAGATACTACCAGCATTGATCATAAGAAGAAAGTGTCATTCAGTCACTTTCAGCTGATGCTAGGTCTGCAGCCATAGTTCCCCATTGCAGAATGGAGTGGGAGAAAGGTTTTTTTTAAAATCTCTTTTCTGTCACTTTATAGTTCAAGTCCTGGGACCTTGTGGGAATAATACTCCCTTGGGAAGTTGTGGCTGCATTGGCGCCACTAAAATGGGCTCTTTCAGATTCATTACCCTTTCTTACCACACTGTCTGCCAGGTGGAATTAAAAATGTATTGCATGATATTTCTATATGACCACAGAACACTTTGGGCTGGAGTCATCGCTGGTGTAACTTCAGTATTCACTGGTGATTTTACATCTGTGTCACAAATCTGACACCTTGACCAGCCCCCAGGGAGGGTTCCCCCATCACCTGTCAGTTTACCTTGAGCCATCCTGCGTAGAAGAAGAACTGCAGCAGTGTGAAGATTGGAATGTAAATATCTAAGTCATGTCCCTGATACCCTTGGTCAGTATCCAAAAATTGACGCCCTATCAGGCAGGCAAAGAAAAAGGTATAGACTGCAAGAGTAACAACCTGCAAAGAACAGAACTTCATTGAAATAATGAACTAATACAATCTTATTCATAAGGCAACCCATGCCCAAAGGCCTTTTGCCACATAATTTATAAATCTGTCAAAGGTATTGCAAATACAGAGGCAACAGAAATAATTATGCCAGGAAAAATACTCAGGAAACAGAATAACATTTAAGTGCTTTCCTCCCCTCTTCCAAATTATGCAAGATCTTTAAAACGTCTCTGCATTAAACACGCCTTAAATAGTTAGCCAGGCCTCCATGATCCTGTGTGAGTGAACCAGTGCTCAGTATCTCAGAGACTTCGGTTGGGACTTTGAATGTTTTTTCTCATTAATCAATCCCCCTTTTATGACAATTATGTTTTGCATTTTCTACAGGATAATAGCTCAGTACCTGAGTATAGACCAGTGGAATTCCAACCCAGTCATAACCAAACAAAAGGCTACACCAAGACCGGTACTTATTCATCTCCTAAAAGGGGGGAAAAAAACCAACCAGCAAGAAACCACAACAAAATAAAATTGCATGGGATACAATTCTGAATTATAAATATTCTGTTGCAGTTCATTTTTGCACATATAAAAGGACAGGGAGAAAAGAAAGTATAGTATATATAAATTGATACTATAACTGTACCCAGCACCCCATTTGAATATTGACTTGGTTTATGGAGTTGGAGTGCTTAGTATACTTTGTATTTCTTCACAGTTTATCTTCTGTTTTTTATCTTATTCACAGTCTAGTGATACATGAAAAAGAATATATTACATCATAAAAAGGATATTTTACCACTTGATGAAATATTAAAGGAGATTATCTTTCCTGACATTGATAATAAAATCTTCAAAATGCCAAATTATTCTCATTTCTCATATTTTTAGCAGTGTAAAAGAATTTAGAGTGGTGTTACAATAATTTTTTTACTCATCAGTTTTTTGCTTCTTTCAATACCTTCTTAGTCATATTAAAAAGAATCCCACTGAACGCTGCTGTGTGTGTTTAAATGTACATTGGTACACAAGGAAAAGTGGGATAAATCCTGAGTAAGGTCATTTAGATGACACAGGAGACCTGTGCATACTGAATAAAATCGATTATGTAAGTGAAAAGCGACATAGCAATTTCAGATTAGTTTTTTGTAGTTTTCCTTTTTCTACTTACATTCATCAGTGTCTGCAGATCCACACTGTCTCGAATTCTTCCCTCTTTTCGAGCCTTTGATGCTAAATTTCCAAACCAGACAAATGGGACCCAGTACTTCAGGTGGGGAGACTTAAGGTCATCAAAAAGTTTTCTTTCATATCTTGTCATAAAACCTGTTTACCAAAAACCAAAACAACTTTCATTTATTCTGTGCTTTCTGATACTATGCATTTGGGATGTGTTTCTATCTGTTTATATAACATTTGCATAGAACTCTGCTAAAAACAACTTAAAACTCTGACTAGTAACCCCCTCTTAAAAAAAAAAAAATCCAGGACAGACCTTGCTTGAAAGAAATTCTTTTTACATTAATTTCCTATGCTAAATTTCTCTTTACCAATATAGGCAGTAACTTGTTCTCATATCTAACTGCTGACATATGGTAGATACATAGAATACTAAGAATTGTACAAATTGATCTCTAGTTTCATATTCTACTTTCAGAAAAATCAGAAACTGGATATATCAGTTAAGAAACACTTTTCACCAATGATGGCTTTCAGAAGCATTTCAACATATATTGTAAGGGCATTCATATGACCTGCTGATTCTGGTAATTTTTTGTTATATCTGCAAAGCTGTGAGGAAGCAACAGAAGATACAAGTGCATGCGTGAAACAGAGCCCAACAGAGTGTGTGCCTTCTACCAGCGAAACACTTCCCTGACAGATTGTTTGTTTTCTTTGGGGTTATGAAGGCATACAAAGAGATGAAGAGAGAATGGTGCACAGAGGTCCCGCTGCTAAGGGGATACGGGGCCAGGTAACATGCTGTGCGGCTGCAAGCTGAAGCTGCTCTCTGCCTGGCGATTTGCCTTGGTGGCGTGCTGGGAAGGTATTAGGCTTCCTGAAGAGTTCCCCCACCTCGTGAAGCCCTGCTTCCCCCTGCTGCAAGCCCACGGTCACATAACCAGAGCTGTGTGTGACAAATCCTGCACCAGAGCCAGTCTCTGCCTGGGACTGGCAAGGGAGCAGCTGGCTTTTGGAGCAACACCTCTACCCCCCTGGGGAAGAAAGCTCTGCTCTGCTGTCCTCCTTCTACCCAGGCTTTGACAAAAACAATCCCAGAAAATTCACATTTTCCTTTGTCCAAATGCTGGATTTTCTGGTATGGGAGCAACTGTCATGTTTGGAGGATCTTAGCTTTTGCTCAGGTGTGGCATCTATCAGGGTGGGTATAGAGCTTCTTTTCTTGTATTGACATTAGCTCTGAAATAAGACAAAGTTAGTAATATGACAGCCCCAAAATAGGGGGCTCAGCCAACCAATTACAACTTTGAATGCTGAAAATCCAGTAAGGGAATTAACAGTAGACTCCAACTAGTAATTAAGTACATGTATAAGTAACTAAGAATATATCCATTATGTTTAACATTGCTAAAGATACATGACACAGCAAACAAATAAATACATAGAAACTCAGTTGTGTTGCACAAAAATGTGAATTACATTAAAGGAGATTTGCTAAACACAGTGATCTTAAATATTATGTTGTTGAGGAAAATGTCACTATTATACAGTTGGAACAAGCCTACACAGGAGGTATGAAATTCTGCAACTACTGAGAAGGAAGTCAAGGCCAGGACAGAAAACACTGTGGAAGAGGAAATATTCACCAGCAAGAAACAGCACTTGTGCAGTATCATAGAATTTCAGAACAGAATAAGATAAAGATTTAAAAATTTCTCTGGGCATTTTGTAGCCACCTCTCATTATCAATAATCAGGCAATCAGACAAATTAACCTGCTAGTCATGACTCCTGACTCCTAAAAGTCAGTCTTTCAGGCTGCCTTTAGTTTTTGTCTGGCCAGCTTACTTATTACAGGACAGGAAAAGATGCTTCTGTCAGGCTGAAACAGATAGACAGAAAGACAAAAAATTGAGTCAGGAGTAAATACTGGATGCAAGTCACTTGGAGGCTCTGTAAATACACAGCCTGAAGAGGTCCCAAAGAACAGCAAGGATCAGTTCAGCTTTCCACTGAAACTGGGCACCTTCTGTTCAGAAAGCTCAACAAAGTTTGTTTTTTTAAATGATAAAGTTTAAATTGGCATTGAAGTGTTTGTGTAAATACTGATTAAATATTCTCTTTGATCAATATTCATAATGTCTAGTATTCTTATTGCAGAAAATACTAATACTGAATTGCTCTTATTGCTGGCAGTACAGACAACATACAGTTCAGAATAGCTCGCTGTTATTGCAGTGGTAAAGAAACACTTTATGTTCCATCAAATATAAAGCAGGATATCAAAATTCAGTTATTAAAATTACATGGTTTCTAAATATGGTCATGCTATTTTTATTTAGGAGTATTCAAAGAATTAACCAAGAAATTCTATATAAGAATACTGGTTTTGACAAGCACTTTAAGACTGGAGCAGCTCCAGAAAATGGGAAATATTTGTCACGTATTGTGCCAAGATCTTGAAAAGGGTGATCTAAGGAATGACAGGGCACTGAATCCTTGTGAAAATATCAGAAGAGACATGGGGTGCAATCAATAAATAATCAAAGGACATTAATGTGAACAGTGTCAGCCAAAGAAATCTTACAGGAAAATTATTGATGAGAACAGAAGCCTGGATGGGAAGAAAAATCACTCATGCTCTCCCTTAAGTGATTCAAAGAATATTCAGTTCTTCTGTCAAAACTCAATGGTTTGGGACAAGACTGGTTCAGGTTATTAACATTTAATATTTTTAATACTAGTGGTTAGAGAAGAAGGAACATGATAATGTAGATAAAAATTTAATTTTCTGCTTCTGTGTTATTTTGAGTGCTTTGAGGGTTAATTTGAGTGCTTCTTTCCAGTAGAGGATTTGGGACTGCAGTCTTCAGCCATCCACAAGTATTCATGTTGCTGAGCTCACACCTCATGTTTCTCTTCAGTGTTTCCCATCAGCTCTTTTGGGGTGCTGCCTGCTCAGCTGCTCACTCATTACTCTGTTTTTTAACAGCTGTGTTCTTGAGCATCCAACTTGCTTTTGCACTTTGCAGCCAACTCGATTGCTGTGCTCAGGATGGCTACCAGGCATTTGACACTTATGACATGTGTGCCCCAGCAGTCAGCATCATAAAGGAGTGAATCTACATGGATCTACTGTCAATAGTTCCATAAAGAATGTTAAAACATGAAAAAGAGTCAGAAGGAAGGTCCAGCACTCAGGACTGTATCCTACAGGGAGAGACTCCCTTGTCTCCCTGGTTGGTAAAGCTCCTGAGTTTCTTTCAAGCCTTAATGCAGTCTGCTAACAGGTAAATATTGAGGGGAAAAGTATGTTTTCTTCTAATTAGAAAAAGAAGAGTCCAAACCTATTACAAAATCCAGCAGATAGAAGATAACACTGTGCAAGTTCAGACTAAGGTGTTACCTTTCAGCAGCAGGTTTATTGTTGTGAATATCTGTGCACCTAGGATGCAGCATAGTCTCCAGTATATCCATCTGAATTTTAAATCTAGGCTGATTATATTCCTAGAAGGTATTATAACTCAGTCAGAAATTGCAGCATGATAAAGGATGCTGCTAGCAAGCTTTTGTGCCTTGTGTTGTGGATGAATCAGACCAGATTATTGTGGCATTGTTCTCAAATTTAAAATGTATTAATTTAAGCAATTGATTTGCTGAAAAAAAGAAGTTTGTAGCAGTAGATATGTCATGGCAGTTCTAAGTTTGACAGCAAAATGCAAAATTGTCATACGTTTTTTCAATGATGACTGTGCTGTAAGTATCAGGTTTGTGCTGTTCACATTCATATTAAATGTCTCCCACCCATGTAGTCCGATATGATATGCCACAGAAGCTAGGGAGGGGATGATTGCAGAGTATTGTCTAAGTCACTGGATGTTAATAGGAGCAAAATATACCCTGAAATGCTCACTACTACATCAATAAAAATTCTGCAGCACAATATGCATTAAACCCTACAAAATAAGTACTGAAATACAGACTATCTATACTTTTATACACAGTTTATAGCAGAAAATTTTTCACTGTTAAAAAAAAAAACCTAACAATCAAAACTTGCTTTCCAGTCTACAATTTTGGTACTGTCTCTTTGGAACAGATTGTCTTTAGCAACAGGGAGGCAGAACTGGATTAGCTGCCTGGAAATGCTGTAATTTTCCAGTGTGTAGTAGAAGCAGATTGCTTGACCTCTCACAGGCTCAGGTAAAGAGTTTTGTTGCACAGCACAAGGAAGAGAGTTTTAAAATTCAATGAATCCAACATAAAGGATTTGGGGATTTTTTTTTTTCAGTAAGATTGGTGCATTCTGCCTGGCTTTTTAATTTTTTTTTTATTCAAAGCTTCTCACACATATTTGAAATGTGTATATGTATACATACACTGCACATTTTAACTTGCTATAACTTTGCTTACTAATCTCTGCCAAAGGAATAATTTTATGAAATTTAAGACATTCAATAGAAAACATGACTTCTATTTGGAACAGATCCCTATATCTTTGCATTGCTGTTCTATCTCTGACAGTGACCATGCCAGTTAGAAGGCACAGTGCCACACCTTGCCTTAAATACTGAGCAATCAGTCCTTGATAGATAATCAAAGAGTTACACAATTGAACTCTCTTCACCATCATTACACTCACTGTGTTATTGAAAGAAACAGAAAACAAAGACTTGTTTAATACTTAGTATATTTATCCTTGAAAAATGAAGTTCAAGTTAAGTTTTTCAATACAAAGAAAAAATCCTTGAGGCTGATGTTTTTTTTAGTAAATCACAGCGCTTAAAATGTACAATATATTAAAAATGCAATCTACCTAAATAAAAACAGAGATAAAGCTGTATTTGTGAAGCGCCTGTAGAGATCAGTCTCTGATAAACCAGACCAAGTTATACCTCAAACATGGAGGCAACGCCATATAACAAGTCACCATTCCTACTGCATCATATTAGATTGCAGCTTTGGGGGGTTTTGTGCATTAGAGAATGTTGTACCTGCTTCATACACCTGAGTGTTTGAGGCAGGCCTATTGCCTCCACGGGGTCTGAAAGAAGATTCACATAAGAGTGTCAAATTCCTTTGATTTCTATAGTGTTGCTAAAGACTTTAAGAACATTAAAGATGCACTCTTAAGGTTATGTCATTTAAATCCCTAACAAAAAGGTGATTGCTTTGACATGTCATGATTAGTATGAGACACACATGGGGCCACAGGAAAGAAAAAATGAGGCTGCCTCCTTCCCTCCCTGAGCCCCCACCTCTGAGGGAAAGAAAAGCAATTTTGGAGAAGCAAAGTGCAGTACCTGCTCCTACCACGTGGTCCATGGTGGGGAACCTTTTGTACACAGCTGTGCTGACAGAGCGGAAGATCAGCAGAGAGGTTAAATTCACATAACGCATGAGAGTCCTCCTTAGCAAGCGCCCGTACTCATCTCTGCCCTGGACACAGCTGGAGATGAGCAACATCAGGCGGTCTGGCCACGGCAAGTTCACAAACTGGTTCCACCAGCGATTCACCACCAAAGTAACATAGAAACCTGAGGGTTAGAAGGAAAAAAGAGTCCAGTGCCCGTCAGGATTTCAGTTACTTTAATTCTAGTTTGCAGAGTGTTGTTCATATCAGTAAGCTGTTACATTTCCCAGAATAATGAAATAAGCCATGTCAAAATGCAGGATGCAATAAATACTAATTATTTAATGGACATTGCAATGTAACAGTACATTCCAGCTGACTATCTCATACCCACAAATTTCCAAATTTCCTCTTCTGTAGTAAAACTTAAGGTGGATTTAGTTCATTGGAAGATCGGGTACAAGGCATCAATGTTAGTGGGCATGATCTATGTCTAGATATATGTATCTGGATCATGATATATGAAAACCTTTCTTGTCTAGATCTAGATATATTGAAACCTTTCTTGTTAGTATATTAAGAACATGAGCATAAAGGTTGATGTGACAAAAGCAACTTGAACTTGAGGAGACCTGTTGCAAGTGGATGATTTATTGTGAATCTCTAACCTCCCACATGCCCCTCAGCTCTGAAATGCTTCCATGCATCAACATTCACAAAATGCCTGAACAGAGACAGAGTTGGAGAATAATTTCACATTTAACCGGTACTTACCAAGCACAAAAGTAACTGGGATTTGTTCAGCATATTTGTCACAGTAAATTGATAATTTTTCAAAGAACCGTTTTTGGCTACCTGTAAGAAAAAATCTGCAGCAAAAATAAAATATATCTGTCCTTCCATAATATTCTGGCACTAGCTACTGTGTACAAACACATATAAATAATCCAGTATGTGCACTGGGGAGCGACCTTGACTAATGCCTTCAAGCAAATTCTTAAAGGCAGAGGTCTGAACACTTTAGGCAAGTATTACAGAAGCTGCAGGAAACAACAGTATTATTCCTTGGTTTTTGTAGTTTCCTCAGGACTAATTTGACTGGCACTACTGATTGGATCAATATGACTGGAGAATCAGTTTGCTGTCCCATGCAGACCAAAGATGACAGCAAGCGCTAAGTCTGCAAGTAGAACTCACTCTCCTTTTCCAGAGTGGTACTTAATGGAAATGCTCAGGTCTGCTTGAATTGCAAGAGGTTATCAATGAAATTCCTCTGTTTTGAAAATGTTAAATTGTTGCAACAGGTTTTTTATTCTTACTCCTACGAAGTTTTTCTTTTCTACAACATTAAAATACAACTGTATTTATTTAGGAATCAGGAAAATATTCACCAAATGATAGCAAATGGACCACGGTATCAGCTTCTGCCCATGGAAAAAGATATCTGATGAAATATGACAAGCTTCAATATAATTTTTTTATTGTATAGGTGAGTATTAGTTATTCTTTGATTTCTTATAAAAGGCAAATATTTGGTGGGTTTTGCTTAGAACTGTGCAATAAAAACTGGAGCACACATAGAAAGCTTTCTCTGGTGTATTTACTGTGGTCTTCAATTGCCTGACATTTCAATCAAACTAGATTAATTTGTGAGATTAAATCTGTGAGACTTTGGTGTTCCTTTACATATTAATGTTATAATTTTCTTTCATTGTTTACTGGTATAGATTACTAAACAAAAAATAGTGATTAATCAGAAAAAAATTGAAGCTCATTTTCTCCTTGCTTCCAATAAAAAGCAGAGATCTAATTAGAGATCACGGTAAGAACTGAACCATAATTTTGATACTTCTATGTAATGTACTTCATCAATTAAAAGTTTCAGAGTACTAATTGATGCATTGCATCTGTCATATGGTGTTTAATTTACACCTTGGTGGAAAAAGCAATTCTTCTTCTAATGTGTTCCTCCCAGGTGCTGGGTGACACACAGATAATAACCATGTCTGGCTTCCATGCAGTTTTACTTGGTTCTTTGCAAGCTTAAAAATCAAGTTTGCACGCCTTCCTAGCTTGAAGCAATACTTTGCTTTTCCTGGCTATATAACTTGACCCTAAAATGATTACCTCTCAATGTTGTTAAATCCCCACCACGCAACGAAAGACAGAGCTCTGCAGGGAGAACAAAAGGTCTATACCTATGACTTAAAGCAGGGAGGCACGCTCACAACTGACAGCTCAATGTCAGGATGACAAAAACTGCATAACCTAGGCTAGCTCTGAGTTTTTATTTAGTCTAGCTTCAGTGGAATGGTTGCTCAATGCTAGGCTAAAAGTACAATCAGCTGAATATGATAAACAGTATTGACACTCTACATACTTCCTCTGGAACCTTGAAGTAAACGTGGAAAGGTAAGAACATTAGAAAATGTCCAAGGAAAAGACAACAAGTGAATAGTAACCTCCCCCCATCATTCCCTAACACTAGGAAGTCTGAAACTTCAGTATAACATTCAACGAGATGTGAATTGGAAAGGGTGTACCTGTATAATACACTTATCGCTGTGTAAAGAGTAGCAAAAACAATAAATTCTCTGTACAGCAATTTGTAGATGCTGCCTTTCCACCTTAGGAGTAATCTGTGAAATCCAAAGAAAGTGGCATTTGCTACTTTGCTGGAATAAGTGACTGTCATCGTCGTGGTAGGCTGGGCCTAGAAACAGTAGAAGAGAAGCAGGACACCAACAACATTTTAGACAGCATATCCTAACTTGAATGTAACCTTGTACAGATAGATACACATATAAATTTAAATATATAATAGTACATGTACATAAATACATGGTGTTTGTATTCATATATATGTATACATATGGAAAGAGAGGGAAAAATAAAATTCTTGCAGTTACAAGCCCTGTTGAGACCTGCAGATTGACTGACTCAAGGCTGTATTTGGGCTTTACGTCAATGACCACCCAAACCCAGCAGTTAGCACTGAATGTGGCCACCTTTCTGGGTGGCAGTGGTAGGACATGTTACACCTCTGAGGTCTCTGCTTACTCACAGTTTGCTCCACACTAGTGTGAGCAAAGAATAGGAAACAGATTTGCTTGACATTTTTTTCAAAACTATTCAGCTTCTTGGTAAGAGAAGTAAGACTAAATTCCGCAAATACATGTACATCCCCAGCCATTATTTTTAGCTAGCTGTGGTAATTATAATCACTGAAAAACCCAATGAGATTTGGAGACTGCCTCTTTCATTAACAGTTACAACAGCAGCTGAAATCAGCTGGGGAACGCTGTTATTTCTCTCCTTGGCAGCTAGACTTACTCAGCAATATTTCAGCATTGCATGGCCATGCAAAACAAGCCATAGGGCTGCTCAGGTAAGCAGTGTGAGACACAGTAATTAAAGTACAACTGAAAATACACATGTAAATATTTTGTGCTGGGTTTGGTACTTGCTTACCCAGTGCAGGGAGATGCTACAGTAATTTTCATACACTTACAAAACAAATCCTAGCTCTAAATGTGAATGAAAGCAGTTTTATACAGCATGCACAAGAGTAATTTAGAGAATCTCAAGAAAGCTACTGTGTATCACAAATATTACTCTTGTCTATATTTTCATGATGCCACTGTAGCAAATTTATTGGAGGGTGGGGGAAAACAATCTGAACTCCCAGTTAATAGATGACAAGTATTTTGTGCATCTTGGCTGTGTCTCTGATGCAGAGCATAAAGTAAGCAATTAAAATTCACCTGTAAAAGTGCCACTTTTTATTTTAGCCACCAAGAGAATCAGCTGGGAAAAGACACCATAAGCCTTGTATTGCTGACAGGCTGTCTCTTTCCTCTGTAGAATGACTGCTCGATATTTGCCAGCATGGGTCTAAAGATTTTTTTATTTTTAAAGCATGGGTTTTGGTCTTCAGAATCGAAATTATAGTTTTTCTTTTCCTGAGCCTCAGCACAGACTTCTAAATTTTTTGTTGTCATTTTTGTACTCCAAGGAGTTCAATGCAAGAGCCAACTTGTCTGACTGGCATGCATGGAAATGCAGTCCTGGCTGCTAAAAATCTTGTGGTCAGGATGCAATGCTTAAGAAAATGGAGGCAAAAATATCCATTCTCCATCAAAAGTGGGGTTTTATAAACAATAAAAGAAATCCACGGCTGGGCTATAGGGGAGGAATGGGGTAAAAAAAATATGCTTAAGAATATACTGTGTTTCCTGGAATTGCTGTAGGAGCCTTTAGATCTTGCCCACTGATGCTGTGGAGTATGTGTTTAAGTCATACCACCAACAAGTGTGTTTCTATCTGCCTATTAATATCCACTTTGTAATGAAAATCTCCAGTGGGAATGACTGAATGTAGGGACTTAGATCTAGAAAAGAGTCTGATAATGGGAGGGCTTATAGCCTGGCAAGAGCCCAGACCCTCAGCACAACACAGGGCCACAGTGAGAGGATGAAGTTGCAGAAATGCAGGATGAAGCAAAACATAAGTTATTAACTGTGAGGGCAGCCAAATAGCAGAACAGGAGACTGGGTAGCCACCCTCTTGTTTTGAATCTTTAAGCTGAGGATGAATTGTAGGACAGAAGATGTTCTTCAGGAAGAATTCACATAACTGAGACAGACAGGGTTCTGAATGGTTCTGCTGGTCTCCCTGGGTATCTGGGCATCTGTTAAACTTTCTATGAGGTCTCCTCTTCTGTGGGCCACAGAGGAAAAAAGATTGCTTACAGCACCCTTGCAGCATCTGCAGCTCTGCAGAAGGCAGCCATTAGTGTCAAAAACATGACTCTCAGCTTCTGCGTTGGAGGAGCAGGAAGGATTTGTTCTTCCCAGCTATCAGAAAGTGGAAGTGCCAGAAACTGGTCAATAGCTAAGCTGGACAAAGTGGGCCTACCTTCTCTACAGACCTGAAGCAAATCCCGTCTTGCAAGGCCTAGTAGATGGGCTTTGGCCACAAATGCAGAGTGATAACAGGAATCAGGATTAAGAATATTTCCCCACACATTAGACTGGGAGAAGAGTTTTGTCCATGAAATGCAATTTGTCTGCTTGATTCTAGTAGCTATATTTCACCTAATAACACTCCAGCCATCCCTTAGCACCTTACTCAACGCCCTTGACTCTGAATAGAAACTCTTGGAAGACACTGGATGCCCCTGCTTTTTCTTTCTGCCTCCGAAATGCGGCAAAGAAAAGTGGGACTGTTGCAGAAATTTTGGGCTTTGGTGCCTTGGTTTCCTTGCCTTTCATTGCCTGTGGTACACTCTGTTTTCTCTTCCTGCTAAGCAAATGCTTTCCTTAACATTTATCATTGGGTTCATATAGGGACTTCAGGATAATATAATTCAATATCTTAAAATATACCTTAGGCCAGATTAGGTGATTATGGAACAGTTTAGCCTATAAAAAGCTATGAAAGACAGCTATGTGTTTGTCTGGTTAGATTTCTCAACACAGCAAACACAAATTTAAATCTGCATTTGTTTTTTTTTTTTTCACTGAGAACAATTACAATCATTTAGATATGGCCTCCTCCTGCAATAGGAAGTTTTGGCTAAAACCTTGGGCTGCCTCTGGCTCTATCACAGTGGTCTCAAGCCCCTGGTTCATGGGCAGCATGTTGGCAGAGAGTCCTTCCTACATTACTTATGGCCACTTGAAATTAAAAAGCTAAAACTGAGATGGACAGGAAGAGCAAAGCATAACTATGCCCCCCAGCACATTCCTTCCTGAGTACTTTTTGGCCAGAGCTGAAGAAGGACAGAGTACATTAGATCAGACACCACAGGCACTGGTGTAATGAAAACATTCCTATTATCATGCTGCCCTTAAATTCATCAGCAGCTATAGGACTGAGCTTTTGGCTGGTATGGATTTGTGAGTTTTGAGGACATAACACAAGTTATGCCCATTTGATTTGAGACCTTGACTCATATCTATGATCATGCTTTTTCTTTTACTCAGTGTTTATTTCCTTTCTGATAATTTCTCAAGCACAGGCTGAAATGTGAGTTATATATTACTCTACTTTTGCTAAGAGCATCAGAAGACTTTAGGCATAAACAACTAAAAACATAAGTGTGTCCTCTCCATTAATATTGAACTCAATTGTAAATGGGATTTTTGCCTGGCTGAGAATTTCAGGACGCGTTAGGGTTCAGACAGAAAACGACAGTACAAAATAACAGCCATCAGTGTTTCTAACTGACCATGAAAGGATTGTTACAGAATGTATAAATAAATAATACCTCTATGCAGACTTATCCCTTATCATTGTTCACCTTATTTTTTACTTTACAGCATAAAAGAGAAAGTGAGTGAGAGAGATTTGAGTTAAGCCAAGTATAAAAACATATTAAGCTTATGCTGTATCCACTGACCTGCTATTTTGATTCAGCAGTCCAAGCCTGAAGGCAAATCCTGGACCCTTCCTCTTTCTCAGACGTCCTAAACTAAGTCCCCTTCAGATCCGCAATAATCACCTTGCTCTTCCCTTAACCTGAAGCAAGGGGTTGCTGCTGCTGTGCCCTAAGGGAAGTGGACTGACAAGAACAGGGGTTAAAATGTCTTTCCACTTCTGGAAGTCTGTTTTTGCCAAGTACTCTGTCCTGTCAGTTACACAGGGAACAAACGCAAGCAGCAGCAGCAGCAGCAGCTGCTGATCTTGCTCTTTTCTAGTCTATAATTATAACGCCACTTGCCATCGGAAAGACCTCTTTCATTTGAATGAAAGAATCTTGCAATGGTTTTGGCTGGCACATACAGTTTTTTTGCATTTTATTTCTTCCAAAATGGGATGGACAAGAAGGGAGCATTTTGCTCTGAGACTTGTCTTGAAAAGTGATATGTCTCTAATATGGTCCTGTGAAGACATATGACCAATGAATAGCACCAATTAGCTACATCTAAATAGGAAACCAGAAACACCCCCACCAAACCTGAAAATGTGCCCCAGCAGCACCTTGGTCCCACGCTGGAGCACAGCATTTGCTGCATTTCTGCTTTGCTGATTTGATTTGGGAAATCGGGTCTCTGGGGCATGCTGTAGAAATCACTCATCCCTCAAAACAGGTAGAGTTGCTGCTACCAAAAGTCTCAGTGGACCTATTCACAAGTGCATATTTCAGCAAGTGAAAACCCTTCTGCAACTGGAGGTTTTACGTAGGACTTCTTTGCCTCTTCCCCTTTGCAAAATGAGATGAACTCTGTATTTTATGACCCATGGCATTAAGAGTGAGCTGTAAAAGGTGATAGACTGTGATAGCCCAGGAGATATCATCTAATGTTATCATAAACTTCAACAGAGAATAAAATAATGTGATTATCAAGTAAATAAAAAAAAATATGGGGAAAGAATAAGAAAGATTTATAGATTTAATTAATTTTGTGATGAAAAGGTTTCCCACCACCTTAGTCCTATTAAGCTATTTTAGGCCATTTATTTGATTAAGATTCTCCCAGAAAGAATGGAAGTTTCTGCCACTGTTTGCCTTTCTTCTTGTTGTTAATGGCCAAAGAAAGACACTTTGATGTCAAAGCAGGCGAGATATTAGACTGTGGCATGCGTGTGTCAGACAGTGGCCTGTGGCGAAAGATGACAAATCATTTTAGCATTCAGTGACTTGGCATGAAGAAACATACTGCCTGCTCCTATTACAGAGACTGCCCAGTCCAAGGAAAATTCTTAACAACAGGGATATTTTAAGGTCACTGGTAAAATAATTACTTAGACCTAAACCATTTTTCTTTGCTGAGCATAATCATTTGCTGGTCTCACTGAGCAGTAAGTAATAGCACCTCTGTGTGTCAGTGGGTATCAGGTGGTTTTCCTGGCAGCTCTTCAGTATTCCTGCAGATTGGAGTGGCTGAGATTGCTCTACTGGCTCTGAGCTGTTTTGCAGAAGACATGAGTTAGAGCTCCTATATTTTCAGAGGCAGAAATAAATACAGGTTTCCATCTGTGTAGCTCTATGGGGACTGGTTCTGTAGGAATACCTCTTTTTTTATCTCTAAGGTGTCTCTATTTCCTTGTGGGATATTTCCAAAGATAGGCAATGTTTTTATCTCTCTTCCTCTGTTTCACTCTAGGGAAATGTGGTTTCATCTACAAAAATAGTTTTCATAAGTTCCTTTCTATATGCAGTTCTACTAATGATCACCAATAATGGTGTATTTTGCATTCATTTTCTCCTGATGCACTGAACACATACGAGACAAAAACGTTTTAGCACTGTGTAACTAGACAGGTTTCTGCTAGTATCATGCGTGGGTATTTAACAAGCTGAGCACAACAGATAGAAATCCATCAAATACAAGTTATTTAATATATTCATGCTTTCAACTTCTCTTTCCTCTTGGTTTTTGAGCCCATTTATACTGGGAGATTTCTGGAAGAGACATTAATACATATCGTGTGCTAGTGAAGCTTCAAGCAAGCACTTCAGTATCTGTAACAACAACACATAATGCAAATATCCAAAGAAATACCATAAAAAATAAGCTAAAATGTGGTCTGAACAACATGAAAGAATTTTCTTATTGAAAGGAAGTGAACAATTTAAGTGTTGGGAAGAGAGCAGTATTAAAGCACCTGCTGTCAGATTTTCTCAAATGAGTGTATATTGAGTTTTGCTATGCTTTTCTACTGCCACTTGCTACTGGAATTCCTGTCTTAAATAAATCAGTAAATTAATATAAAATGTCCTTTGTCCATAGAATGACTGTGTAGAGTTGCTGTGCTATCTTACAGTCTCTTTCATGAGAGAAATTGCAATAATTAAAAGTTAATCTAGTGGGAGAGATACCACTGTATTTAGCATCACTCAATGTGGGTTATGGAAATATACTTTAAAGGAGGCTCTTTTATCTCCTGAAGTCACATGGTAGAATACTTGAGAGGATTACAAATGAATTTGTCTGCAGGATAAAGCCTGCTGTCCTGACAGATTAATTCTCTGAGTACTGTAAAACTGCAATTAAAAATACTATGCTTTGCAACTTCCTTGTAATGAAATAAACATCATTTGTTATGCAGTAGTGCTGAGTTTGCTATTAGAAATATTATTACTTTTATCAGCCTCAACAATTCTTTTATTGGCAAAAGGCACAGATACACAATGTCCCCATGGGATTTATCAGACAGAAGATGAGATCAACAATGCATCCAAGAATAAGGTGTCCAGGAACTGGATTCAAAAGTCAGTGCCTGCATTGACTGGGAGAGCTTTCTCATAACTTAAGACTTATGTCTCAAAAATGCTCTGTATCATGTTAATCTGAACCAGTCAGGGTAGGTTATTAAATATATGCTAGCATAGTTTTAGTGAAAGCTAAGTGGTAAAAAGGCAATCATAGAAGGAGAGGTGCTTGATTTTGCTCTATGGACTGGTTTTTCTGAAGTCAGTGTCATTCTACTTTGCAATATGACTAGAATTTCAAAACTTCTTGCACATTATCAAATGTTAGATATTAGACAATTTCTTTACTTACTGATAAATGCAGCTGATTGAACAGCCACTTGCATTCATTTTTTTTACATGCAGATGCTGCAAAAATGTAATTTCTTTCCTTTTTAATGAAAATGTTATGATTTTGTATTATTCTGAATATTGAAGAACACTAATAGTTGATAGTCTGTGCTTCATAAAATTATACTTATGTCTCCTGCATTTCTTAGAGAGTTAAATTAGAGAAAGACAGGTTTTGAAAGACAGGTGCCTGCTAAGGAAGACAGGAGCTTCTCTTGGAATAGAAAATGTAAACCTCCTCTCTCCAAATTATTATATAATTTCTAAAATTAAAGGGGCTCTCAGGCAAAGATATGAGGATAAGAATAACAGTTCTTTGATATGTATAAACAAAATAAAGTAAAACAAAAACCAACAAACTACAACTTAGTAGGAAAATTAGACTAAGATGCAGTATTAAATAAAAACAAAACCTGACAGTTAGAACAACCTGACACCCTGTCAGGTGTTGGTAGCAGTTTAGTTTGAATAGTGGCTTCAGTTGTCCTCCTGGAGTGACAGATGGTTCTGCTGAAGCAGAGATCCTGTAGAAGGGCGGAGTTTTCCTCCAGTGGTCCAGTGGCGATGTTGAAGGGTCTGGTCCTTCCTCTGGGAATCCAGTGGGAGAGAAGGCTGCTCCTCTGGGAATCCAGTAGAAGGCAGATGCCTGTTCTATCCAAATGCCCAGATTATATCCAGGTGGGAATGCTTGGCTCCTCCCCCTGGGCAGAGCATCTCACAATGGGCTGATGTCATTCTATGAGTCACGTGGTGGGTCCTTGATTGCCCATTAAACAGGAAATGGCTCCCAGAGGGAGTTATCTATGACTCATGGGGCAAGGCGTTGATGGCCCATTAACAGGAGATAGTCCAGGGGAGGAGGCAAGGAAAACACTGCTCCTCCTGATTTCAATAGTTCATGAAGATGGAGATAGAATACAGACCTTTTGGCATATTTTTACATTGTAACCTAGGACAAAGACAAATATTTTCTCCCATCTAAATGTTTATTTTGCACCACAAATATTCACCTAATATATTCATATCAGAGTTAATAATGCATCTTTGTTTGCACAACAGGCGTTCTCGTGCTCTTAGTCAAGATTTTTGAGGTATCAGTGGAAGCCTCATAAATTCATGCTCTTTATGGCTTAATGGCCTAGGTTTTCAGTGAGGGATGTTGCACCTCAGAGTAGCAAATGATGACCCATGTGCCCTGCATGGAAATATAATAATAAGAACAACAATAATAAAAATAGTATGTAAAAATGGACAATACACATAACTCTACAACTGAGCCATTCTGTTTCTCCCACTTTACAAGGACAGCTCTGCTTATTTGGAGAAATTCTTCATATGATTATATTTTGGTCTGTTTATGAAAATCCACTGACAGGAATGATTATCCAAAATAGAGCACTACTTGAGATAATAACGCCATGCACAGATGAGTGATACAAAACCGTGGAGCAATTTACCCTATATAACACTGCTACGGATGTTATTAAACCATAAGACAACTGATAGGAAGAAATACACCCCTCATTATCTCTACTCAAATTAAAGGGGACCTCAACCCAAAATGTAGAGTCATGGTACCAGCAAATACAAATAGGACCTGTAAGGATGGAGGATTTTCTTGAGCTGTCTCATGGGCGGAGAGATTTGCTGGAATATCTGCTTGTATGAGAGACAAAAGGAAAGATTAGATAGATGAGATTCCAAGAACAAGAAAGCAACCAATAACAAAAGAGCATTTCTGGGAAAATGTGTCTGGAAAAGGTGAGTTCCTTTGTGTTAGTTATTGCCTGGAAAGAATTTGGAATAGTTGTTCTTGCTGTATTTGTGAGAATAGGATTATTGGTATTTGTGCTAAAAAAGGGTTACATTGAGATGGCTAACCATCATTAATTTATTTTTGTAAAGGGAACAACTCACATGAGTTTTTTCTTATTTAACTAGTTTTATTTTAAAGAACTCTAATAATGCATTCTGGTATTCAAAGCAGCAGCAATACACACATGAAAAGGATAAAACTGAGGACTTTATCAGCCAGGTAGGTGGTCCTGCCAGTCCTGTATTGTAGGTAACTCTGGCTTTCCTCTCTTGGATAGTTCAGTGTTACACATTTCTCTCAGAACTTCATTTGTTCACTTTTTAGATACTGCTTGAGAGGGGAAAAAACAAAGAGTGTAAAAAGAGCAAATAGCATGCAGGAAAAAGAATAGCATGTTTAGCGAACCAACAGAGATAAACAACTAACTTTTTCTGTGGACAACCCGCCTGATCATTTCCACCTGAATTTCAACAAACCCTCTCATTCTCTGCTCTCTGGAACTTTTCACTCAGAAAAAATTCCTGAACAGCACTTAAAGCCTCATTGTTCCCCCAGACATGAGGTTCAATCTGTTAGCCAAGAGCAGTTGAAACCAACCCTCTCCTTGCTGTGCTGCTGAGCCAGTGTTTGCCCCAGAACATGCATGGGCATTGAATGGTGCTTCCTGGGGAATTTATCCTTCACTCTCCTCTGGGTAAATCCATGCTTTGACTATTTTAGTGAGGTGACATAAAATGTTTCCTACCACACTGAGTGTGAGAGAACATTTCCAATCAAGGTAACAGAGGTATATGATATTGGAGACTAGACTTCTGGGAGGCCTACCACTTTTAAGGTCACTTTGGGAAATGTAACAGTAATCCCTCTCTTTTGTGCAACTGAAACTGCTCTGGTTTCAATATTACTTAAGCATTTTTTACCATCAATGCAACTGAGTAAAGAATTCAGATTACTTTTCCAAATTGCCTCTCTGCTGCACTGAACTTGCAGAGCCTTGGCATCATGAGTGTGCTGAGCTCAAGAAGACAGATGAAGACAAGGAGAAGAAAAGGCCTCTCTAAACTGGGAGGCATTCCTATGCCAAGTGGAGTGATGCCCACACCAACTAGGTAACTCTAAAGAGAAGGTGAATAAAATAGTATTTCTATTACATAGGGAAATGGTTGGTACCTGTAGAAACTTCTCCATAAGATCAGCTTCACCTTATATAACAAAACTCAACAATAACTGGCAGGCTTGACTGAAGTCTAATTTTGAATCTCTGTGTTGTTGAGCAAAAATAAAGATAAAACAGTCCGTTAAAGCCACATATTCCATTTTCATAGCAACTTCAGTCTGAAAGATTGAAGACTTTTGAAAATTATTTAAAATTTATAAAGTGAGTATGTGTTATGGGAAAGGAGGAAGAAGTTTCATGAATTTCATTTAGAGATGAAAAAATTAAGGCACAGGGAGGATACCCACGTCCAAAGCAGGCTTGTGAATAAAACACAGGATTCCTGAATTCTTACCTGATGTCTCTCACTGCTTTTATCTGCAGTATTTGGTGGAGCTGTTTTTGGAGTCTCATCAAGTAAAAGAATTCTTCAGTTTTAACAACAGGTTTGTCAGGGCTACAAAGTTTGTTTGGCTTATTGGAGAGCTAACTTTTATGTGAAAACGTATTTTGTATTTTTATTTTCCAATTTCTGAGTTCAGGTTTGGTATCTCTGCTGTCTTCCAGCTAGGGATGAACATGTTGTTCTATTTTTAATTGCACTCTGGATCTGTCCCTGGCCTGCTTCTAAAGATAAATGAAACCACGTGTCAGTCCTTACATAAGTTGGTAAGCCCATTTCAGTTGTTATGTTTCTTCTATTTAGTATTGTTACATTTATAAGCACCTTCAAAAAAATCTAGAGGCATTATTTATTTCATATTCCACAGCAGAATCTGTCTAGTTGGGCAGCTTGTTTGCAGAATTAGTCTTATGGTCAAAGAGGACAATTGTAATCTAACATGCTTGAATGGGAAATTTCTTTTTAATCCTTGTAATTTTAATAGTTAATGAAGAATTTATATTCTTTATTAATGTTTATGTTCCCTGGTTAGGCTGTGTTCTGTGTATTCATGAAAGTGTTTTTGGGTTTTTTTTTAATCAGTAAAGAATGTGCTATTGTTTTAATATTGTGTCAGTGGGTTCTGCTTGTTGTGTATATGCATAAGCTGTGTATAAAAGGAACTTATTTGCCAAGTTTGTATTTTTTAGTATGCAAGCCTTGACTTTCAATTAATGAATACAGGGCTTTAATGAGCATTTCCTTTTTAGACATCATTTAAAGTTCCTGTTTCTCACATCAGTTTAGAGCATGGACAACAGAGGTGATAACATTGATAACAGAGGTGAAGACTATGAAGCAGTTTGAGGATTTGATGCTGCAACATATTTTTTGCATGATTTGAGCACATCTTTGAAGAGAAATAGGAAGGAATGAACACGTGTGGTACAGATACAGTTTGCTAAGGCTTTTGAAATTTCCTCTTGTGACATCTCATAAGAGGCATAAACTACTGTGTAAACTACTGTAAAAACAATACAAGATGGGTATGAAAATCCCACTCAAACCATGGTTTTAGAGGGCCAATTTTTCAAGAGGAGCATCTCGGCTCAGAGGATCATTTTGGATCTGATAACATACAATATTTTAATTAATGACTTATCTCATGGAATTGACAGTGCACTTACCAAATCTGCAAGATGTGAAAAGTCTTAAACATTTTTTTTTCAGAAGCAAGATTAGAATTCAGTAAGAATCAATGGCCATATAAGTAAATTCACAAGTGAGGTCATACACAAGCTGGAGAAGGACTGATTAGGTAGGGTTCTGTTGCCATAAGAGAAAAAGCAAAGGATCTTTAGTGAGATGTATAAGCAGATGTGTGATATCTTAAAGACAGTGCTGGTCAGACTTCAGCTGGAGTGCTGTGCCTCGAACTGAGCACTGTTTTGATAAAGACCCACAGAAAGAAACCCAGAGAGAACAACAAAAATGTTTGGAGACCCAGAGAGAACAACAAAAATGTTTGGAGGTCTATAAAACATCACATATAAGGAAAGATTAAAATAATTGTTTATCCTTTGACAAAATTGAGGGTATAGATGATGCCATCAAATGCCCTGAAGATTACTGCTTCCTGTATCCACTGAGATAAGCTCATTACCTCTTCTACACTGCAGCACAGGAGACGAGGTTAGACTTTGGAAGATATTTGTAACTCCAAGGTTAGTTCAGCACTGGAATGCACGGCTTAGTGGAGCTGCTCTGTCTTCCACCATTGGAAGTTTTGAGCTTCAGGAGCAGTTAATACAAATCCTGCTTATTTTCTGTTAATCTGGGCCTTTTTTTAGTAGGTAGATTTGAAAAATAACACAGACCTCGTTGGTTTTAACATTCTATTAGTTGGACAGGGAGGGCAGCATAGAGATAGGTTTTAGGACTCCAATAAGTAGGAGGCTTATTTATGCCAATGTACTGACTGGATTTGCTTTCAAAATGCTTGGCTAAACATTGAAGAAATATGCCTGAGTGGAGAAGTATAGTTCCCAATACCATTAGTTGCTAGTTTAGCTGAGCTAGTAGAAGGGGGAGGGAAATTTCTAAAATAGATAAGACTTATAGTCTCTTTCCTTTTTTTTTTTTTTTATATAGGGGATCATTCTTTGGGTTTTTTTCACTGCACTATGGGGTTTCAATGCATGTGTGACTGCTATTAATAGATTCATCCTTTTTTTCTTTCTTTTTTTTTTGAGTTTATTGTTTTATAACATATTCACAAAAAGGAAGATAATAATTACTATTCTTTCAATAAAACAAACAAACAAGTAATAAGTACCATAGGCAAGTAGAAAGCGAAATTTCAAATTTTATTTGCTTTATTTATCCATGCCGTTATTGTGACATACTCCCCTGCTAAATACTTGAACATCTTCTACAAAGAGAACAACCATCTCTTTCTTTTATTCCTCCCAACCTGTAGGGGGAAAAATACATTAGCTGTCACTTGTGCTTCTGTGAGGAGGTGAGAAACTTTAATTTAATTCAGATCAAAGAAAAAATTACACACTTGTTTTTTCTAAAGTCCTGCAGCAATCTTTGCCTTCAACAGAGAGCCCTGCTATGGTCTGAGACTGCCTTCTGCAAAACAACTTTGTCAACTGTTTTCTCCTCCCTGAAACAGGTTTCTTAGGTTGAGTGGACTGTAACTATTAGGAAACAACCATATTTGAAGATAAAGCCTCTCAGAAAGATGGTGAAAATGTGACAGAGGACACCGACATACAGAGCTTCAGTTCAGGGGGGACTCTGTGCAGCGCAGGAATGGTTGTCAATGATTTTTATCACACCTTCCATCAATATAATTGAAGAGAAGCTACACAAGTGAGACTCAGCTATTAGTATACAGATTGCTCCAGCCAAGTCTGTGCCAAGATACCTATTCAATGTTCTATCTAGCTGGAGAATGGGAATTTCTGATCTGGGGCATCTAACCACACTAGGGAGCTCAAAACAAACAGATAAACTGTACTTTGTCTTGTGTGAATCTGTCTTGGATGATCCTTCCTTGGACAAGCTTCAGACGTACATTACAGGTACAGGTCTGCACACAGGTCACTCGTCTCCAGTACTGCCTCTTGCTCACCCTGACAAGATTTCTTGAATGGATCCTGGACTTGACATCTCACCTTGGGAGATGGTCACTGGTGTATGACAAAGCTTGTTGCTACTGCCACCTGGCCCTGCTCTTGGCAGTGCCCTCATTGGTGACCTTGGCTCTCAGTTCACGATGCCTGAAGGAATAGCTCTGCCTTGACACTGATATGTAGCTCAGGAAGGAGCAAAGGGCTGGATAAGAATACTCTTTTAAAATACCTTTTTCTTTTCCCCCAGTCCCATGCAAAATACTCCTTCTCTTATTTATGACCCTGTATTTAATTCAATTTATTAATTCAATTTATTTCAGCTTTTAATTTTAACCATGTAAATTGCATTTTGTGGTTTGTTGCTGCTTGACTCTTTAAAGTATTACACACAGGAGCAAAATACAGGAATACTTTGACAAAATAAATCTGTTGGTGATTAATTTTAGCAGTCGAATATCTTTGGAACTGTATTGCTTTTATTTCTCGAAATGCAAGATGCCTAATCTGGTTAAGACAGCAGATTGTCATATCAAGCACAGTCATTGTACAGGATTAAGAACTATAGGATTACAGATCCTAATTATAAACTTGTTGGTTTACTATGTCTTAATAGGTTGTTTTTAACTTCTGATTCTGCTTGTTATCTTTTTTCCAATCATGTTTTTAATAAACTTTCTGATGCATGTTCTAATTTGTCAAACCTGTATTCTGATAGCTCTGCCTGGATTCTATTTCATGTCAATATTAGCAAATTAAATAATTTGAAGTTCAAGGTCATTATACTGAACATCTCTGCTCTTTTGGGTTTTTTAAAACAAACTTCAAGTTATATTGGTGGTTGAATATGCCACTTCTTGCATTTTGGTTTCTTGGTTTTCAGATTGTTTCCAGAAAAGTTATAGATGATGACTCTCTGTAGCCCTTTTATTCTGCCTGGGCCCCATTGTAGTCAGTGGAGATTTACAAACAGGAAATTAATTTAGAAGATATTAGTATTTATAGGTACTGCATTTACTTTATGAGGAATGGCATTGATATATTTGCCTTTTAACATCATCTTTGTCATATTATTTTGCTCTCAATTAACTTTTTGCTTAGTGGATGCCATGGGGAATGTGCCACAGAGAACATTATTTGTCAGTGACTGTGTCCTTCAGGACTGGTCAAACAGGATTCTTTCACATTCAGTGGAAAGCGGTCAAGATAATTAAAGTTTCAATTATTGACTGGAATGCGGCCTAGATTCCTTAACTGATGAATGGGACAAGGTCTTGTTTACCTTAGTTTTTTGCTCAAGTTCCTCACCATGCAGCACACAGCTCAGTTCAGCCGCACTAATAGCAAGGAAAGTACATGGTCCAGCTAATATTGCTGTCATTTGAAGCATATTTTTGGCACTGTAATCAGACCACTGGTGAAACAGAGTGTTATTTATCGCAGCTTTATAACATTTTGCGTATCACATTTAAAGACATAGGCCACACAGGACAGTACAGACCAGGACTTCAAGTGCACTAAGTACCATGCTTGTGTCAGGGTGGAAATAGGGATGGCTTATAGCAGTAATCACTCTTTATCAAACTACTGGAGCTGGAAAAACACCTCTCCTTAGCGAGTGAGTTTTTTCATAGCTCTATATGTGGCCTCATTTAAGAAATTTTGTGTGTACAGCTCAGTCTTTAATTATGACACACATTAGGGAAGCTTGGAAACTGATTTGGAGCAGTGCATGCCCCATGAATGAAAATTGATGGATTACCCGGCATGTCTTTCATTTTCTCATTTTTAATTGTGCAACCCCGTGCCTTTGTTACCGCTTACCACTAAACACGGAATTATTAATTTCCCCGTGTTTTTCACGGCAGAGGAACACTCAGGGTTTAACAGCCCTGTCCTAGCCCGCCCTTGGGCAGCAGCACGTTTCAGCGTTCCACCCCTCCGGCCCGGGTGACGATGGGCGCCCCGCGGGCCCGGGCCGCTCTCTCGNGGCTCCAGCTCCGCCAGCGGGAGCGTGGGGTGGCTGTGGCTCCCCTCTAGTGGTGCTGCACCTGCCCTCCGACGCGTCTCCGGGAGCCTGTGCCCAGGCGGGTGGAGCAGGCGCCGCCGGGGAGCGCTGCCTCTAACCGGGGCGCCGGGACCGGGCGCGGGCTGTCTGTGGCGGCTGTGGGGCCTTGCCTGGAAGAACATGGGGACAGGTGACGGGCCGGGCCGTGCCGCTGTGCCCGTCTGCGGGGGAGGGCGTCCCCGGATCTGTCGGGGCTTGCGTGAGCACGGAAGGGGGAGTCGGCGGCAGGGATGCGCTTGTCCCCGAGTCCAGCCGCGGTCGAAAGCAAAACTGGGCAAAAGTAGTGCTCAGGGATCACCTCGGGAAGCGCCGGGAGCAGCTGCCCCGGGAGAGACAGCGGCGGCGGACAAAGAGCCATGGCATGGCCGGGGCCAGCGGGTCGGAGCAGCTGCCGCGCTCCCCGTGCGGGGCCAGGGGGCAGGGCGGCCCGGCGGCGGTGACCGAGGCGAGGAGAGGAGGGATGCGGGAAGAGGCTGAGCTAGTGCTGAGCGCTTCGCCTCCGCTCACGGAGCTCTGGGCCGGCGGGGCGGCAGGTGCGGATCAGGGGAGAGCGCCGAAGCGGGGGACGGCCGAGCAGGGTCCCTCGTGGGGTTCGCAGATTTCACCCCCCTCGAGGGTGCCAGAGCAGCATGGACAGGGACCGGAGTGGCGTTCTGCGCTGTGGGACAGTGGGGCTGCACTCGCCTGTAGCGTTTGTGGTTGGTTTATGGTTTGTCGAGCAATATTGGGGGTCGTACTTAATCGCCGATAAGCTGAAGTATTAAAGTAGCATATTTGATTTAGCCTTAATTTCTATTGTGGTTACGTTGGACAGTAAGACTCAGAAAGTAAATTTTGGTTGCAAGTTTATTTCAAGCGATGAGCTATGCAGAAATTTGTACTGCCAGGGTGCTGATGTTCCACCAATTCCCCGAGAGTCGCAGGGCTTTGGAAGGAGAATACAGAGTGACCAAAGCCGTAATGATACTCTCAGGGGATCATCAGGTACTGCTGACAAAAAGCTACAGTGTTTTCACGAGTTTGAAGGTGTTGTCTGTTTTGTTGGCTGATAATGTGCTAAGTTTTATGTTGCTTGGTTTGTTTCTGTGTTCATTTTTAGGCATGCTCTTAAGACGTCTCAAAAACAGTTATCTAGAGAGATAAAATAATTAATCTTCTACAGACTTGCTGAAATTAGGAACTTCTCTTTAGAAGCAGATGTAAGGTTATTCAGACTAGAAGTATGTATTGGCAGTTACCATCTGTTCAAATATTTGTATTCCTCACTATAGGGCAAAACCGGAAATCTTGTTGCTTTAATATTATTATTGTTGTTTCTATTATAGATCTGTTTAATGAGTTTTTGGAAGGGTTAAAGTTTGGCCTTCTGTGTTTACCTCCTGGCAGTCATTCATCCGTTGTGCTTGGTTAATGTTACCTAGTGAGCAAAGAAGGATAAATAATTTACTGTTCTCATTATACTTTTAATAAATAACAAATGGGAGTGCACCTCACAGCTGCGACTGGAATATCCATCTTATGCTATATTTAAAAGGGTTTTTTTTTTTCCATAGGAGAACAGAACAGTCACAAGAAGGATTTTGATTATAGACTGCTGCTATCTTCTTAGCTTTTATTGACTTGGTTTAAAAAATTCATGTAAAATACCAAATGAGATGGTCACTTACTGTTCCACTTAGGTTTATGGATTTTCTCAGAAAAGAGTTGTGTACTTTGGATTTTTATTTTTAAGACCCTTTTTAATATGTCATTTAAAATAATTGCCTTACTGTAACCTGTCAAGATTTGTATTAGAGGCTTTATTAGCACTAATAAGCTAACAATTTTTTTAATAAATTAAGAAAATATTTCTTTAAATGCATTTGCAGATACAATATCAGAAAATTCATGGTAATTTTACTGAGGTTTATGTTTATTTCCTGAATATTTTCAGTGTTAACTGAAAACAGGAGGGTATTTAGGTCCAAGTCTTAGCAAGACTGACACTACAGTCATTGTGATCAGGTTTAAACCTGAGATGGGCTTGTGAAATTGTTTCCAAGATAAGCCAGAACAATGCTCTGCTTTAAAAAGAACAACTGCAAAGAGAATCATATTTTCAATTTAATTAATTTGGTTTGAGAGTCTTTGTGAACAGAACAGCATTCTTTGAATGTTTATTTACAATGAAAGTTGGTGATATTCTTTGCCTTTGCAAAGCACTGGCTTTTCACTCAAGTAAGAGGTGTACTATCTATCAGACTCTAAACCACGTTTATTTATAAGTTTCACAAGCACTTCATAGATGTAGGTCATTGAATCTCATGTGCTGCTTGTTTCTGTAAGAGAGACACTTGATGTCTACCTATATTTTTTCTAGTTGAAGATACACCTGTAATAAAGTTTTTAAAAGAGAATTGTTTTATTATCAGTTCATCAAAACAAAAATCCTTTTAACTTTAAAAAATCCTGCTATCAAGTAGACTGCGTTTCTTTTAAAACAGTGCAAAATAGTGTTTTCAGTGCATAAAGTGAGAGTAAAAATAGACCTACATCATAGTATTATATGACAACACTAGAGGGAATGCAATAGAAAAATATTCTCACATTAAACCAAGTGTGTTTCTGCTAACTGTTAAAATATGTAGACTTGCTGAACTTACAACTTACCTTCCATTTACTGTCTTGACTAATTTATCATCTGTTGGTAAATACATGGTGTGAGGTCACTTGAAAATAAAAGTAGATTATGTGAAGACTGGAGTACTCCAGTGCTTTATTTTCTTTTGTATCTTACTGGCCAAAACAACAATAACAACAAAACAACCAACCAACCAAAACAACAAAAAAAAAAACCAAAACAGAACAAAAAAANAAACCCAAAGTAAACAAAACAAGCCAAACAAACAGAAACAACAACAAAGTTTTGGTTTAGTTTCCTGGAGCAGAAATTTCAATCACTATTGCAAAATGTTAGGACTCGGAATTATTTTTTGCGAACACTAAAGGAATTCCTTTGCCAAATCTTGAACTGTGTTCATGCAATCAACTGGCATTGATAATGGTGTTTAAACTTGCTTGAAATCTCTGGCTAAGCTTAACTATAAAACAGTTTAGGAAGTAAATCTACCAAACTTTATCCTACCCTTACATCTCATGAATCTCTTATACTAGATGGATATAATTGAATTAGTTTTGAATTTGAAATTACTGCCTGTATATGCCTTACAACAATTTAAATTTTAAAACACCTATTTGCATCTGATAGTTTTGAAGTGGCGGTTCTTAAATGAACTGCTTCTTTAAAAGGTATTCATTACTCCACTATTCTTAATTCCATATGGAGTTCTTTATAGTTTAAAACATATTACATTCCAGGCTCTATTGTGCCAAATATATATATATAAAAAAAATCTTTTTCCCCTAAACTGACTGAGAAGAATGCAGGCCCAGTGGTGAGCTAATGGCAGATGTTTTAAGGAAAAATCTGCTTTCCAGACTCCTTCCAAATCAGTTGGAGCAGATGTTGGAGTCTAATAAATGAAGTCTTTGAGACTCAGTTACGTGTTAAAAGGCCTGCTGCATGGAGGTTAAACCACAGTGGCTAATAGCCACGTTCTTTTGGTAAATACTAACTAGAATTTGCTCTTGGTGAAAATGAGGTGTTAACTTTCTTCCTTAGGGGATTTTTTTTTTCTTCCTACTCAAGCAAGTGGCCGTTATGATTGTAGTCTTTTACTGTTAAAGCTAAAAATGAGATTACTGATGTGTGAAATGTTTGGTGTTGGCATTGCTTTTAGATGGACTATAGCAGTCAGGAGACTGTTCAGAGTTATCTTCAAAGTGTCTGGTATTCAAAAGCAATCTGTGAAAGACAAACTCCAGAGTTTGTAGTAGGTGGTTTTCAACTTTTAATTTTTTTTTAAAGAAAGCAAACCACAATAAATTACTGCCTTTCAAGGGAGCTTTGTAGTATTTAGTTATTGAGTGGTTTGATTCAGACAAGTAGCTAAACCCCTCTTAGAGTTATAACAGAAAAATTAGGTTGAGCATTTTGATTTGACTGCTGTTTAAAATGTGGTTCTCGATTTCTGTTAGAAGCTTTAGGAAGTGTTGAGCCAACTCTTGTTAAACTGGTTTCTTTGTAGTACATTTTAGTTTACTATTAGAGAAAATAGCAGATTTGAGCATAGTTTCCTCATGAAATTGGGGTCAGCAGTGCAGGTGTGGCAGCGAAGAGGTAATAAAAAGTGACTTTTTGTCAGCTCCCTCTATATTTGAATTATTTCCAGATGAAAACATAAGGAAATGAATTATTTTGTTGTTTCATCCTGGTTTATTACAGTACTTGACATTTTTTATATGATCCTAATTGCATAGTATCAACTAAGACAAAAATAATCCTGTTTGGTAGGCACTAATGTGTTTCCAAGCTTTCACCTTATATTAACGTGGTAGAAAAAGTACCAAGAAAATTAATTATTTTATTTAATATGCGTGCTGCCCTGAAACATCAGAATATCAGCTTTTGTTCACAGTAGCAGAATTACTACTAAGGAGTGCTGTGTCGACAGTGTGTTTTTTTGCACACAGTCAGCTTGGCTCGTAGTGAAGCTCTCTGCTTACCATTTGCTTTGTGTTCCTTCACAGCAAGGCTGTTCATTGCTGCCTTAGTAAATAATATGAATCCTTCCTGCAAGCCTTAAGGAAGCCTCTAATCTTTAATGACACTGAAATTTAATGTACATTTTTAATCCTCCTCCTTTGCGTTACCATTACTTTGAAGAGTTCTTTCCGAAAAGAGAGCTTTTAATTTTACAACGAGCTGGCTTTCTGCATGTGTGTTTAGCTTCATTAATGTGTAATGTGTCTTCATAATGGTGTTGGTGAGTCTTGAAACTGAGATACTTAATGTGGGCTTCTTTGTCTTGTCTGGGTGGTGTACCCAGCTTCTGCCTGCTCACTGCCTAGTGAGAAGTAATCTTAGGAAAGAAAAAAGTTGTGAATGGAAAGTGTTTTACACAGCTGGTTTGCTTATGAGTGCCCATTTGACAGGCTATGGGAAAAATACAGCTTTATAGGACTTTATTTCAGCTCTTCCAGGAATAACTTTTATAACTTTTTTACTTCCTGTATCAGAAAGAGCTTGTTTTTATAGCTGAGAAGTTATGCATGGATTGCATAACTGTTTAGGCTGTGGTCAATATTGAATGTATAAGCAGAGTGATAGTCTTGTAAATATCCTAATCTTTTTTGTTTGGGCTCTTTTTCTTTTTTTTACTGTTAAAAATACTGCAGGATATAGGCAGGTTAGGTGGAAAAGCTGTAGAAAAGAGTTAAGTGGAACATTTCTCAGAGGAGTGGGACCACGTAGGTAGGATAGATTCCTCCCATCCATCCCCTGAACATACTATTTTGCGAGGGTAAATTGATGTGATGGTCCAGAGGGACAGTTAGAAACGCATTTGAACATTTGAAAGATAATAAGTAGACTTTCAATTGTTTTTTCTCTGTATGAGCCAGCATGGCCTTCTGGGCTTCAGAAGGTAGACGAATTTGTGTCTGTTACTATAAATATATGGAATAGTGTATCTTTTAACCTGTTGCTTACTCTGTGTACTTAAAGTATTTGCTCCAAACAGAGAGCCCTAAGATTTGTACAGAAATACTAAAATAAATTAAAAAGCAACAAATAAGCTTTTATTGAGCCTTTTTTTATTCTTGGAAAAGGCTAAGTAGTATTTTTAAAAAAAAAAACAGTTTTGTGAAAAAAACCTTGCGTAGCAAAGTTCAGCCCAGTGGGGTGTGCAACTTTAAGCAATCAGTGGTACTGGTGATATGAAGTTCCATGATCTCTCTACTGAATATCGAGGCAGACCATGAGTTTTAAGAGTGACCAGCAATGCGTCTTTCAAACTTGAAGTGGAATCTAGTCAACAGCAGGGAGTATGTGGCAGAAGCATGGTCCTGTTTTGTTCTCAGGAGGCTCTCAGTTTCTGCTTCTGTTGTGTGGATTTCTGTTGTGTGGATTTGGGTGCACATTCCTGGGTGCACTAGAAGAGGCAAGGCATCCAGGCAGCCCTTCTGCATCTGTGTTCAGAGCCTATGTCTTTGGTTAGTTGTGAAAACTGGAATCCAAAGCATTGGGAATTGTGACTGACATGTTGGTGGTGTTGCCAGTATAGTGGTGTTGGGTAGGGCTGGCTTGGGGGTCAAAGAAGAGGAGCGTAGTGGGAACAAAGAAAGGGAAAGTGTGCGCATGTGGCCCTGACGTCTGCAACATAGATGTTTTTCAACAGGGGTGATGAACTATAAAAATGGCGGTATTTCAGCTTATTAAATGTAAAACAGTTATGTAATAATTACATTGTAGAGCTGAAAACATTCTTGAAATTAAACTTAGAAGAAATGTCCTGTAGCTGTGTCAGCTCCTTCATTTTAATTTGTCTACTTAACAGGCTTTATCATCACGTAGAGTATGCAATTATAAGGCTTCTAATAGTTAAGAAGAACTATAGGGAAAACAAACAGCAATATTTGCCAAAGTTACTAAAACTCAAAAATAAGCTTTTAATTTCTGTTACAGGAAAGCTTCAAAGCCCAAAACTGTGACAACATTTTTCTGTGTAAATCATATTTGTGCAACTGCTCTTGATAGTTCAAAATAAAACAAATTTCTGCATAAAATTTTCTGCAGAAAAGGAACCCGAAACAAAACTGTTCCTTTTTATTCTGTCTGGGCAGTTTCTTAGAGGAGGGTGAATTTTTATTTTTATATTTTTTTATCAATTAACATATTCTTGCTGTCTGAATGGTTGAATTTCTCCCACATGTACCTGCTGATGTGGCAAAGCTCCTTGTTTTGTGCTGGTGTATACACACCACAATCCGTGAGATGCAGAACAGTTCTGAAGAGTGTTCTTGGAGTTTAGGGTGACCAGAAAGTCTTAATTTAACTAAAACATTACTTCTTATGTAATTTTGGGATTCTGTTCTTTGTCTTCCTGTGTGTTTTGTGAAGTAACTAATGCAGTGGATGGACATATAAATTGATGGCATCCTCTCTTCATGGTTATGACCATCATCTTTCCAGATCTTCTCCTCTCCTTGTCTTCTCAAATATGGGATCCAAGTAACTTTCTCTGTAAAATACAACGTATTATTTTGTATAGATTTTTTTTGCACATTAAATATCTTTTTGAGCCTTTTCTCTCTTCTGTGTTTATGTAATGTGGAAAAGTTTGTTTGTTTTTTTTTTACAGTGAATAATCAGTGCTAAGTAATTCCTTCACAAATTTCTTCATACTACTTCCAACATACAGTTTTGAATTTCGCAAAGATTTTTGTCATCTCTGATAAACTGCTGGAAAGTAGGACTTGTAAAATCGTGTGTTGAACATGTTTTCTGTTGATCTTATGAAAAACATATGTGATTAAAAATAAATTGAAAGATTGTCAGTTAAATTGCCAATTCATAGTACTTTTTACCTATTTTTGGTATGCTTGTTCACAGGTGTCACATTCACTGAATCATGTGATGTGTTAAATATATACCATCATACTTCATGAGAAATTTTACTGGCTAAGTCTGTTATTTCAGTTAACTGTTAAAAGATCAAATGAGTAATTTAACCAAAACCACTATGGACTGTAATTTATTTAAAGCTTCACCGATTTCTGTTCTAGATTATTTGCTTCATTGAGAAAAAAAATGGAAGTTTTAGGTTTAGAAACTTTTTTTCTTAACTGATTCCCAGGTCTACCCCTCTTTCATGAATGAAAAATATTTGTTTTGATATGAAACAGCTCTATATGATATTAAAAATTACATTGTTTTATGATGTAGAGTATGTTCGTGATTTCGTCATCCCATTTACATGCAGAGTCTGCTGTTAGATCTTCTGGACTCAACAGTACAATGGGTGGGAAAAAAAACATTTTTGGTGGTTGAAGTTTGTACTTTTGCAGGAGGAGGCCACAGTTTCCATTCTATCACAAAGTACTCTGGACATATTTGAGTATTTTTTAAATTCAAATAGATGTCAGATATATTTAAGTACTTCCTGTTTACTTTTGATAATGTGATTGTTTCATTTAGGGATTCATATAATGAGGCTTTTATTATGGCCAGTGACCCCCTGGAAGGCTTTCATGAAGTGAACCTCGCTTCACCTACTACACCAGATCTTCTTGGAGTAAACGATCCAGGGACTCAGGAGCAAACTACCTCACCCAGTGTAATCTACCGACCACATCCTTCTGTTGTGTCCACACCAATCCAACCCAATGCATTAAATGTTTCTGACCTTCCTACACAACCTGTTTATTCATCTCCCAGACAGCTGAATTGTGGAGAAGTACCAGGTGTCAGGTAAATGCCACGTGTCTTTTTATTTGAATTGTTGATGTTTGTTGCATATAAACTATTTACTTCATTAAAGATAGAATTTTAATATTATTTACAATGTTGTAATATGGACACAAAATTTTGTCCATAATTATGTATTCAACATCCCTACAGCCATTTCTAAAATATTTACTCTTAATGTATTATATAAATAAAAATTATATTGCTTTCTTTACAGCATCAATGTTACCAACGCAGTACTTTGTCCTACCTCTGGACCCCAGAGTGGGTCATTCAATCACAGTAATGCCAGGAAGGAGAGCAATAACGTAGAGAGAGAGCTTTTGCAGGATACCACAGTAGCAGATGTTGCTGAAGGAAATGAAGATATTTTTGGGTTGAGTACAGACAATTTATCTCACTTACGGAGCCCATCTGTACTGGAAGTAAGAGAAAAAGGCTATGAACGATTGAAAGAAGAACTTGCAAAAGCTCAGAGGGTAAGGTTCATTGTCTTGTTTCCTCCCTCTTTTTCTCTCTTCAAAGTGTTTCTAATATTCCAGAATGATAGATGGGCCAGAAGCTGCACTTGAAGTCTGCTCATTTCTTATAGATTTATTATGATGTAATTATTTATTGTAAAATTTTATAAGTGCGGTGCTGATGTCTTAGAATTATTCTTTGATAATGTTTTTTTTCCTAGTGCTGCTGCTGCTGCTTAACCATGGAAGCTTTTGCTGCAATATCTGGTTAAACACATTCTCTTTTTGAAATGTAGGCTTTCCTTCATTCTGACATTTGAGAATAGGAATAATTTTTTGTCATTCTGTTGTTACTGATTAAGTATTTATAGGCACTGATTATATACCTTTTGAGTTTTCTTTCCTCTAGAGTTTAAAAGTGTAACATGTGTCATGGAATTTATAAATGCTTTAGAAATAGGAGTGTTTCATAGGGGAATGCCTGCATAGGAGAGAAGCAGTAAAAATGTCTCTGATGTTCTTTAGAGTACTTTTACACCACACTTCAAATTGAATATGGATACCTTTGAAGACACTGTGTCTCAATTCATTTATATTTGTAAAGCGCTTTGTCTTGTTTGGATGGATGGTGCTATATAAATGCAAAGCCATTATTTATCATTTCAACATTTCTCTGTGCTTAAGTTTTTGAGTAGATTTTGTGCTATTTGTATCTGTGCCCTTTCTTCTCCTCTATGTGATTCCATTCTTGTTTAGGTTTAAGCTCATCTTGTGCTTGAATTTGTGCTCTGTTTGTTACCTTACCTTGTTGGATGCAGTCATAATTTCTGTCATAGTGAACCTTAACTATGGATTCAGACATTGCTTTTCCTGTTGATTGTTTCATTGCTGAGTAGTGGGTTCCTTTGCTAGTGTGTGTTTGCTTAGCTTTTGACCACTGAAAGAAAATATTAGCCTAAGCTAAACTTGCATGTGAATATATAATCCTAGCAGTTAAACTTGGAGCCCTAGAAAGTAAGAACAAATTAACATCCAAACTTTTGAAGAGCCCTTATTTACAGTATACCAAATTACAGCTCATGTGCTTGAAAACTCCAGCTTGGATCTGCTACTGATAGTTTGGAATGATCTAAAAATCTTATTCCACTGTATACCACTTTGTCTCTTAAAGACTGAAATGTTTTCTGTTTCATTCTGAAATTTGTTAAGACTGTTCTTAAGGAAATGACATAAAGTCTGCTAGGACATACTTAACTGCCTGTTGTGTTTTCAAACTCTTGGTGTGGTCTTAACAAAAGCAATTCAGCACTAACTTGAGACTGTTATGTCAGAGTTCTTGCTAATTCTCAGCTCTTCATGTGATTCTTACCAGGTTATACTGGAGTGTACCTTGCTTTGCTTGTCTTTCTAAACTTGCACTCTTTCAGAATTGCTTAGTCATGGCAGGGGTCTGTACAGACGGTACAACAATAAGCCTTATTCCTTCCATTATACCCGCTTTCTTCCTCTTCCTGCACAAGGACTCTTTTTTCCTATCCCTAGCTCATCTCTGGTATCGTTCTTCCAAATTTCATGACTGTTCACATAGTGTTGTATCCTCTCTGTGATATTCATATGTCATGCAATCTTTAAACTTCTGTTTCCAAGCATGTTCACTTTTTTTGATGAGTACTCAGTTCAAATCCTGTAGGGATGTAATGAATAGGTAGTGTCTTTGTATAACTGGTTATCTTTTGTTTAATGGCTTTAAGTTCTCTGTAATTCTCTGTGCTGTTTACTAATGAGAAAAATGAGAATTACAATTTGCTCTTGAATTTAGTGAACTTAACAATTTGCACTTGAATTTAGAGCTTATCGAGCCTGGAAACTACAGGCCGCAGAGAGTGAACAAAGTAAATGCAAATTTACTATTTTGCGTTTTTCATTTGTTCCAAATTTCCTACTCAAACTGTGTGCTATTGTAGTGTACATTAAAGATTGATTTGAATTTGTTGCAGTTGTGATCAGAAAGGGAACTAGAAAGGAAAAGGAAATTTTAAAGTTTAGGGATCCACTGTTTTTTTTTTTTTTTTAGTTTACTTGGAGTGCAACTTTTTTCTTAAAGTGCTGTCAGGTTTTTTTTATATTGGATAATGTATGTATGCCATGTAATTGTTAGACATTTCAATATGGTTCCTGAAAAAATTATTCAGTAATAGAATAAATATTTTTTTCCTGCTTTGTGTGTGCCTTGGATTTCTTAAGACTGTAGACTTCTTAAAATGAACGACTTTGCTGGCAAGATTGTTAAAAAAGTCTTTCAAAAGTTTGTGTCTTGGTCAGAGAAAAATACGCTTTCTGCTTCAGTCTCAATCAGTTGCAGCATCAAATCATGTCATAAGATTGGGAGGAAGGTTGGATCAGAGGTTAACAGCAGTGCTGAACTCTGTACTAATGCGGTATATACGATTTTACATCCTTATGCCTTAAAATTCTCCCTTAATTAAAATGACAGATTTTTTTTTCAGTCTTTGAGACCATTCAGATAATTTTTTGCTTATTTTTTTACTGAAGTCATAATTTCTGGCTGTATTCTAAAGGTGGAGATGAGTAGTGTTTGCTTTAGATCATCTGAACTTTTCTTGTTTCACTAATCTTCTAAAGCAGCATCAGGGAAATTGAGAAGGTGTTAAAAGACTTAGTGATTGGCCAGGGACCTTATGTCCTCATGTCTCTATGCATTTGTACTTCTCTGCGGTGTGTGGATTGGGCTCTGGCACTGTGGTTATTGACCATAGGTCAAGCCCAGGAAGATAGCCTCCCAGAGAATAGTGATGGTATTTTGATACATGGCATTTCTTGACATACAAATTTCGTGTAGTCCTTGTGAGGAAATAACTTGCTTTTCATCTGAGTTAACCAGCATGCTGCATGTGTTTCAGATAGCTTACCTCTAGTTTCTGAGCTTTAGCATTTCATAGTCATGGGTTTTTTTTTTAATTTTTGTGTGATTTAAGCCAAAGCTATTTCCTTGTCAAACAAACTGATGTTTTAGCCCTCTCTAATGAGGAAAGAGCAGTCTGCCAGGGATGATGGTAACAATGTGTTTGGTTTCCATGATTCCCATGGTCTTTTAGAGTAAGATCTGTTGTTGGTAACAAGTAAAACCATGGTTGACTTACTGTAGTAAAATGTGAATGAATTATATTTTCCTAGTAGAGTAAAATTGATTTGTTTTCCCCTGATACAGTAATTCGTCTGGAAGAGGTGGTAGTATAGAATATGCTGTCAATTTCAACATAGTTTGAGAGCCTGATTCTCAGGTTTAGAATTTTCTTTCAAAGGCTGCAATTCCTTTTTGCAATTTTCATCTCAGAAGCAAATTGACTGTTACAATTTAATCTCATGTCTTCAGATCTGCAGTAAAACATGATATTTTAAAACTCTGCATGGATTAATCAATAAACCTGTTCACAATAAATACCCAGGAATTCCAGTGGTACTGTACAGTACTATTCAGCATTTTAAAGTTTCTCTTATTTTCTTAGAAGTTAACAATAAAAATGAGAGTGCATTAGAACTGTACTGAAGTGTATGCTTCCAATCTTTTCTAAAATTGCAGTTGAATTGTAAGGCCATGGGCTTGTGATGGTTAAAGATGCATTGGTTCTCTGAAGGTGTTTTAGCACTTCCTGGCTGTCTTTGATGAAAGTTTCCACACCTCTTGTGCTGTCACGGTGCATTGTAGGCAGAGAAATTTTCTCAGGCGAGTAGAAAGAAGGCTACATGAAAGCAAAATAGAAACATCTTCACCCACACCATAAGATAATTCAATAGTTTGTGAAATGCTGCTAGGTTTGAAAGGAGATTCTGGATCTTCTGTCGCATCAAATCACTGCCTTGTGAATCTAATTGCAAAGGACTGGTTTTTATGTAGCTTGTTTAACCTCTCTGCTGAGTGAAGACCAGTCAAGTAGGAGTGCATTTAATATAAACACTTGTTTGACAACTTCAGAATTCAGCAGTATCCACAGTTCAGAACTGAGGTGATATATACAGAAAATGTTCTTTCCTTGGTAATATGTGTCTAGTTCTGACTTGGTTAAATTGCTAAGCTGGATGTAGGATGATTTTCTTCCTAGAATGTAAAGCGTGAATGGTTTTGAAGCAGTAATTTGCAATTCTTATCTGACGGTTCTTTTTAAATACCCACCCTGTAGTCTGAGAAGATCAAAGAGAAATAAACAATAATATGACTCTTTGATAAAGACTTTTTTTAACTGTAAGGAATTTTTCCATGCAAGTTAATTTTTTTTTCCCTTGCCTTCTGTAAGCGTGTTTGTAGTGTGCTTTATGATAGTTCCTCATCTTCATGTAGATTTTTTTGCAGAACAGTAATGTGTAAAAGCCTGCAGCATGAATGGTTTGTTTAGCACACACGGTTGTCTTTTCTGCTTCTTTATTGGGTATCGCTGGGAAGTCTTCAGTAATGCCTTTAAGCCACAGGCAGTAGTAATGTTTCTAATAACTGCTAAGCTTTTTGCTTTGGGCACTCTTCATTTCTACCCTGCCTAAAAAACCTGATCTTAAATTTGCTTGACAAAAATAATGTCTTACATTATGCTTCTCCTGAATCATGTAATGGAAACTTGCCTAGTGTTTGACAAATCTGGCTAAGCGTAGAAGACTGCTGGGTGTTGTCTTTTTGTTTTCCTTAAGAGACTTTATTCATCTGCCTAAATTTAAATATATTCTTTCCAGTTGCAGGCTAAATGTAACTGTTTTATGTAAGTAGTGTATCCTAGTGGTAGGTGAACCTGGAGTAGTTTTACTTGCCTTGTTAGTTTGACAACTCTTGAGCTGAATATTGATACAACCTGCTTTTAAGGTGTGTTGATACGTATGTAGCATTGTCCTTATAAATCAGAGAAGTAAAGCCAAAGGAAATGATGAAGTTTCCTCTGCACTTAGAGGAAAAGTTTCAACTTTTTTGAGCTTTAAACATTTTGCATCAGAATCTTCCATTTCCTGATTGAGAACCATACTTTATATGGGAAATACTTTAAAACAACACAAAAGAATTAAAATTTCCCCCCGTTTCTTTTTTAAACNGTAGCTAGCAAGTAAGATTTGAATAGAATTTGAGAAACTGTGTTTGGAAAAATCCCCATAATTTAAGTGGTACTGCATATTGAAAGCAAAAAATCCAAATGACAAACAACTAGACTAAAAATCAATCAAAATGTTCAAAGTTAAAACCAAGTAAAAGAAGGATAAAATAATGCCTTTGGTACTAAATAGTTCTAGAAGAGTCCCTAAACCCTTGTCTGGTCTAGGAGCTGAAGTCAAACAGGACCCTGCATCTTACAGAAAAATCTAATGCCAATTTCATTGCCAAAATTGAGAGCAAGACCTAACACCAGCATGCTACATGGCAAAATGCAGTTTCTCACATAGTTGTATACCTTCCAAAAACACAAGAGAAGCTGCCATTTGGGTCTTCTTTTATGACTGTCTTGTGACTGGCCTCCCACAGTTTTCTGAAGATAGCTATTTTTACTGGCTTGTGGGGATTGTCAGAGCAAATCATTGCTAGACTTTAACCTACTAGTGACAGTCTTTGGTCTTGCATTTCAGGAATGCTGGCAGTGTAATACCTTTCTTGGCAGGGAAAAAAAGGAGATGGATGGGGATGAGAAGGGAGCTAGGGCCAAAAAAAGTTTGAAAGGTTAGAACTGGCTACTTTTCTTTCTTTTACTTTATCTCTACATCCTTCTCTTTCTGCAAGAGATTCCAGGGTTTAATGGATGCTGAATGGGAGAAGAACTTTCTTTCAAATTTCTTATCAGCCTTTTTCTACTTCTCTGCAAAGTACCCCACTTTCTCCTCAGTATGGATGAAATTTGGCATATGTAATGCTTATACTGTCAAATCTGTGTTAAAATCTTATTGTAAAAATGGTTATGGTCAGACCTTCACTCAAATTTTAGTGGGGTGGACACTAACATTTTGAATTTCATTAAGTTGCTTTACTTTTATTTATTAATCTGCATAAATGATATAATTAAAGTATGATTTTAGAAACATTATAGGAGATATTTGGAAGACAGTATTTATAGTAAAATATGTTTTAAGATTCATTTAGAATTGCAGATTGTCCTGAGCCAGTGCTTTTTGATTTTTTAAATTTTTTTTAAAGGATTACTTTAAGAATATTTTAAGGAATGGGTAGACAAACTGGTGTTCTGTCTGCCCCAGTAATTAATTTGGTCTATATTTTATGTGAATGCTTTCAGGGAAAAGGTTTTATTAATTCAGAGTATTTTGGAAATGTTGGTGTTTAGATTAGGTATACATTAGATTGGCCTGGTATAATTCTGTACAGCAGGAAGAAACAGCTATGTATGCATAGCATTAATTTAATTGTTCTTAGTGTTAAGATGACTATTTTGAAAGGCTCTGTTTAGCAATGGTTTTGTGCTCCTCTGATTATTTGCTTTTATTTTTTGTCTCCCCTCTCTTGTGGTATTAGCTTTAAAAGGCCAAATTACTACTCTAAGTCAGAATAAATAACTTTCAATTTTCCATAGGAGCTGAAGTTAAAAGATGAAGAATGTGAAAGGCTTTCTAAAGTGCGAGATCAACTTGGACAGGAATTGGAAGAACTTACAGCTAGTCTGTTTGAGGTTTGTTGGAGTCTTCGATGTGATATACTTAAGGGAAGCTGAGCCAGATGTTTTATATAGAAGCAGTATATTGTATACTGATTTTTTTCTGCAATAAGCACATAGAGGGATTTATGTCCTGATGACTTGGGTGTGTTGAAGTAGAGACTTAAGAGAAAGCAGCAGACTTTTCACTTAGATGCGAGACACCTTATTGAGCTTGTCAATCTGCCTAGACACAAAAAGAAGAAAATAAGGGAAATTTATCAGCTTATTTTTTGGCACAACTATTTTGAGACAGCTTCTCTGTCTCACAACAAGGCTATCTAGATAAGTGCTAAATTTGGGGTTTCCATGGTGACTAAATAAAATAAACCACGTAGTTCCACATGAATGGAAGTAGCAAGTACATAACTTAACCGTGTTTTTAGCTTCTGAATTTTGGCTCTGGCAGCAGGCTACATCCACAGACTTCAAAAGAAACATTAGTGCTGAGTGGTGCACCAGGGTGAAACCTGGTTACCAAGTGAACTTTCAGTGGGACCTTTGCATTTGAGGAAAAGGCAGTAGTACCAGCAAAGATTGTGAGATTGTATTACACAGAAATAAAATGCTAAATCCATAACTTGAAGTAGGATCACTTCTCATTTTATCTTAGGAATATATATATAGGAATGCTTTGGGCCTAAATTGTGATATCTTTCACTGTCAGAATAAATTTCATAATCCATGGATGATTTTTACATTTACTAATTTGTAAGTATAGACTGTCAGCATATGCATAAAGATACAAGATTACGTATGTTTTAGAAGCAGTGTTTAAGCCCATGATTTTATATAAAAGTGCTATTAAACATTTGAAAATACTGGCATTCAAAAATCAAATGACAGACTACATCCTGGTAGAGCAAGGTTACTTAAAATATTAAGCAGTTCCTTTGTGTAAAAAAATAAATTGAAGATTGAAAGGGTATTTTATAGTATAAATACTTATGTATGCTGGGGGGAGGAAAATGTCAGGGAGGTATTTTAACTCTGGAGGAATAAAACAAAAATTATCAGTGACATTTTTTATTTATGACATTACATTGCTTAGAGCAGTGTGTCAGTTTGTTAAAAGTATGTTTGAAATAGAGTTTATTAGCAACAGTAGTTTGAGTTTGAATCGTCCAGACTGTTATAAGCATGTTACCCTAAGTTTTCTTTTGTGATTTGATTTGACTTAGAAGCTCTAACAAGACACATTGGTGAGGTTTGTTGATTTTTTGCACTGGAATTTGCAGCCCTTGAATTCATGTTTAATTTTGAATCCCACTAATTTCAGCAGTCATATAAATGGATATGCCACGGCTTACATTTTTGTCTCCCATGGGAGGAGGTGCATATATTACATTAGTACATTGTAATAGCAGAGAAACATGCTTTGCTTTCTAAGATGCATCACTAAGCAGAAACTGCATGGTCAATGTTAAATGTATTTGTACACATTGTATAAATGTGTATGTTCCCATTCCTGCATGTGTCTTGTTACTTGCAAGAATTTTACAAACCCATACTATACAGCTGTGTTGTATGCTAGTGGGAGCCAGATCTTTTGGTATGACAATGTATGAACTTTTTTGTTTTATTTATATAGTGTCCAGATGTGCTAGGCGCTTTACAGATATGAAAAGGATCCTATCTCAAGTAATTTGTTTTCTGGTTCTGATATTTTGATTTTTGTTGCCACATGAGAACAGCAATTTGATCTTAGGCACAAATTACTGGATCAGAGCCTAAACAAAAACATTTTACAGACAAAAGGCTTACAGTTATGAGATAAAATGATGGAAAAACCTTCAGTCCTTTTATGCTTCTGTCTTTATTGGCTTAGCCTTGTTTCTTTACTTGGATCATTTTATTAGTGCTTTTTCCATTCTATTTAAAAATGTTTATTAAATGATGAAGTGTTTTAATCTGTTGTTTTGTCTGTTTTATTGATGGCAAGAATTTGGACTTCATAGTTGTTTGACTGGTTTCTTCATGCTGAAATTTGCAGTTGTCTGAAACTGGTTGTTCTGCTGCTACAAGAAGGGAGAAATTCTTTTGAATATGCTACTGTGCCTATGTTGTTTTTTTTGCTAATGGTTGAGCCTTTCTCTTGGGGGTCAAGGAACTTGTCAGCCACCGAAGTGTGACTGGAGCCTGGTGTTCATGACAGGTATTGCTCCTACTGGAGTGGGGTGGGTAGAGGTTCTGAATTTCTGAATCTGGACTCAGGACCGAGGAGAACCTTAGGTGGCCAGTTATGAATCAAAACCTTAGATTTGTAGGGATTTTTTTAAATGTAGCTATTTAATTTCAGACTATTGCACATTTTAATAGTCACAAGTAGTCTTCACAAAGCAAAAGTATGTCATTAGTTGTTGGATGTTTCGTAAATTTGTGTGAAGCATTTACACTAGCTAAACATCTTTTTATAGGAAGCACACAAAATGGTTAAAGAAGCAAATGTCAAACAAGCTGCAGCAGAAAAACAGTTAAAAGAAGCACAAGGAAAGGTGAGCTTTCCTAGTTTGTTTGCTTTGTATTTTCACATGGTCTGTATCTGAAGTGTGAATCATAAACATATAGATAGAGCACTACTTGTATACATTTTTAGACTGTATACTCAATTGTTTTGTGTTGCTTGACATATTCTTAGCGAACACCCATGGACACAGTGTTTCAGCATCATGTCAGCTGGCAAGGTGCATAGGAAGCCAATGCTACTGCAGTATACTATTGCCTAGGCATCTGTGTATTAGTTGGAAGATGAAGTTTTGATTTGCACCAAGATAGCTGGAGATGTTTTTAATTTATGTAATGTATTGATAAGCTAATATATTTTTCATCTGTTAATGACTTTATTCCCCCCTGCCCCGTGAAGATTGATGTCCTGCAGGCTGAAGTAGCAGCATTGAAAACACTAGTACTGTCTACTTCACCAACATCTCCTACTAAGGACTTCCAGTCTAGTGGAAGAACTCCTTTTAAGAAAGGCCATGCAAGAAACAAGAGTACAAGCAGTGCTATGGGTGGCAGTTATCAGGACCTTACCATGATGCAGCCAATTGTAAAAGACTGTAAAGAGGTAATGTGCAAGGATCATTCTCTTTTTGCTGATAAACTAGCTTTATTGTTTTGTTTTACTCACTATAAAGAGTATATCTTAAATCTTCTTTTAATGCTTACTATCTTAGAGATACTTTTCATTAATGAAAGGCCTTTCCTTACATACCAAGAGGTGGTGATTTTTCCAAGTCTTGTTTACCTTTGAGTCATTAAGAGAAGATAAGATTTCAAATATTGGAATTGCATGTGGTGATTAAAATACCCCAAACAATAAACCAAACAATATAACTGAATGATAAGTCATGGTGGCTTTTTTATGAAGCCCATCACTTAAAGTTCATAAACTTTCATAAGCATTGTATAAATTGTCTTACAAAAGAGGAAGAGTCATTTCATAGATCAATAGTGGGTGAAAGAGGCGAGGGAAAAGATGAAATAAGTAATTTATTAGAGAGCAGGTTACGAGTCACTGGAACCCTGGGGCCTGTGTGGGATTTGGGATTTTTTGGGGATTTTTGGAATTTTTTTGTTTGGTTGGGTTTTTTGCTTGGTTGGTTGGTTTGTTTTTTAAATCTACTTTTGTCTACTGAAAATGGGGAAATAATGAGGTGAGGGGTTGGTACTTGAGTCCTTGGAATGGTAGTAGCAAAAGTTGACCGAAGTGTTGAGGAGCTCATTTTACTGGGTGGTTAGGTTAGTAGGACAGCAGATGAAATCCAAAAATCAATAAATGAGAAACGAGGTATTTAGGAAAAAAATGCAACTAGCGAGCTTGCAGTTGTGACCTTGGAAAGAGCTACATTGTGCTGGAAAAAAATGTAATGTCCTTGTTTATCACTGGCTGAAAACCACATCTCAGTGTTCAGTGATGGTCAATGAGCTACAGAGACTTAGGAGTTCTTAGGAAAGGAGTAAATAACAAAAGAAGTATTATACTGCAGTATAAACATGTAGTAAGAGTGTTTCTGTATATGCTGCTATGATATGATCTATTCATCACAGAAAAGACACTGTGAAAATACCAGGAAGTGTGACATAGATGGTCAAACCTAAAGGAAAGATTTCTGGGTAGAGATACTTGACGTAGAAGAAAAATCTCTGCAATCTCAGGTAACATGGGGAAGATGAATGATGAACCATTATTAATAAGTTAATGAAAACTCTGGAAGCTAAAAGGAAAATAATTTTTAGTCAGTATATAATGAAACTTTGTCACAAGGAAGCAAGATCAAAAATATGTTCAAAATAAAGTCATGCAAAGTGACAAAAGAAAAGTCTCTTAAGATATATGGAAGATAGATATGACATTTGGCTTAGAAAGCTTCTTTAGCTACAGACTGCTAGAAGTTTTGAGGCTATAAAAGAATACGCATCACTGTCCTTCCGCTCAGATGTCTCTTCAGCGAGCTCTGTGGCTGCCGGCTATTGTCAGAGGGGTGATATGCTTTGTATATATGGATCTTTGTAATTTATTTTGCTATCATTAACTGCACTATTTTATTATAAACCTAGAAAATTAAGCCATCTTCCAGTTTGTGTTTCATACTAAAAAAAAAAAAAACAGATGATTTACAACCTGCTTGCCCACCTTCAGTGCTATCCAGGATTTTTCCTTACTAAAACTGAATCCTTGTTGCCCTTCAGAAAAGGGGAGAACTGGAATGGAATCCAATTACTTTGTAAACATCACACCGAGGTCGTGACTCAATGAAATTTTTAAGTGTTGGGCAAGAGTGAGAAACCAGAGAAATCTGTTTTGCCTCAGTTTCTCATGGTGGTGTTCGTGGAGGACATGCTGCAGAAGAACCAATCTGCCTGACACTTTTCTTCAGTTAATTCAGCTTTTTGTTGCCTGCATATGGAGACACTTCGAGGCTGTTCAAGGCTGGCTGCTCAAAATGGTGACTTTTTCTTCCAGGGATGGCCCAGGGAATCACTAAGAAACACATGGGTTTTCCACCCACTGGGACTTGAGTATTTTTAATTCTCTTCTGAGCAGGAGTATTTAATGGAATATAGAATGGGGTGAAAAAAAGAAAGAGTGCCTTTGGCATGGTCGGTAGGACATTGTTTTAAGCAGGGGATACATGCCTTCCCAGCTGTTCCTGTTATCCAGTGCTTCGTCATTTTGTTTACTGGTTTTATTTACAGCTGCTCTAAGGTAAATTTTTTTGCATTTCTGGGAGCTTGGGTCTGAAACCCTGGTTCAGTCCCCTTCTTGCTAGTTGTTCGTGCCACTGAGTTGTTACTATTTGGATCTTGTTCTACTGATTTTGAGTGACTTGACTTTTAAAGGAGGTCAAGAATACCTTTGCTTAGGGCTGTATATTGGCCCTGAACCAATAGCTTTGGACCCTTTTGCAGGGTCTATCACCTCAGGCTTTGTGTGTGGGATGGAGCTGGGTGTAAATACAGGTCAGCTCTCAGATTTCTGTGTGGAATCTAGACAGAGTCATGGGTCTCTGGTTGTCCACCCTACATTACAGTGGAGCTAGAAAGCTGCCAACATCCCAGAGAAACATTTTCTAGCATGTGGTAGTAACCTCTAGGATAAATAGACATGTCTAATGAATTTAGATATTGAAAAGATTGAGATAGCTGAATAGCTGCCCAGAATTTAAGCAGACAGGTATCCCCTCCCCAGAAATATTGATAAATGCGTCAGTGTTGTTCAAAGAGCTGAGGTATTTTGCTGATGTTATATTTACTGTAGTGAAAGCGTAAAAAATTTAACTGGAATTATTATTACATTTGACTGTAAATTTCATTTCATGTAGTCAAAACCAGGATCTAGTGAAAGCATATGTAAAGGCAGGGAGGAGATACACATGTATCATGCATTGTAGATTGAAAATGAGGATCATCAAGCTATGGTCACTGAACAATTTTTTTTTAAGGCAGCTTCTTTAGAAACTGTAGTTTGGGTAAAATTGAGTAAATCTAGAAAATAACCAAGTTAATAAGAAATGTGTCTTAATTTTTAGATTTCTAGAGTACAAATAAAAAAAGAGTGTTTTACTCCTTGTATCTCTTGATTGTATTAATTTTAAAGCCAGACCTGAAATGGCTTTAAGTTATGGGAAATGTTCCTTTAGGGAGCAAGTTACACCTATTGAATTCCACTTGTACAATGAAGTTGGTTGCTTAGCAACCAGAACACTTATAGATTAGCTTAATTAAGATAGTTGCTCCTGGTTGTACCTGAGAGTAATGCAAGTGGCTCTAATGAAAAACAAATTTTCCAGTCTAATTTTTGTAGGTTACTTTTCAAGGAAAAAAAAAACAAAGAAAAGGAAAAGGATAAAGTTTGACCAAAAACCCCTGAAAGTGATGAAAGAACTCCTCAAAGCATATATGTAAAAGAATGGCAAAGTGCTGAGAACTCAAAAGGGGTGATGCATGGGGAATGGAAAAGAGACTGAGGTTGGTTCAAAGCAGCATACTGATCTTTTAAATAGGATCAAAACCAATTTTTATTATATGCAATTTCCTCATTTCATTATCTTAACTGTATTTTTTTTAATTGTACAAAATTTTAAATTCACATCCTGACTTATCTTTTTCCTGCAGTGTACATCCTTTCTATAGTTTTAGGAGTATAGGTCTTCTATAGTTCAAGAAAGGGATTTAAACAGTTGCTGAAGCGGAATGTCAAAAGCAGTCTGAGGATGGTGTTGCATATCCCTTTGGGACTGGAGTTAGTTTTATATGTTGGGTTAGGAGCATGTGTCAGAATCACCTGTCCCCACTCTGCTTGGCTTGTGTCCTGCAGCAGTGTTGGAGCCCATGAAAGGTCTTTCTCAAGTAACCCTAGGTCAGATTATGCGCTCTGGGAGCACCTCAGTGTGCTCTAGATGTTAGTGAGTAGCAAGCCCATGGGACAGACTGCCCCATAATGCAAATAGATTTTTAATAACAACCTAGTACCCATCTCTGGACCACCACACTGAGTAGGTGCCATCCTACTGCTAACTGATCTCAACCTGGAGATGAAAAAACAAGGTGTTTTCAAAGCAAGTATCTTTTACTAACACAGAACACAGTTCATCTGAGCATGATTTAATAGGTAATTTTAGCATTTCCTCTTTTACTAAAGGAGCTATGGGGGGAGCAGGCTCATAAATCATTCCCAGTGAACACCCTTGCCTTTCTTTTATAGGGAGGTGTAGGAGAGAGTTTTGGCATAAAGATGAAAAATGAAGAATAACAGTGTACTTTTAACTGAGTTGTATATTGACTTCCTGTTTTCTTTTCTTAGTATATTCAGTATGTTAGTCTGTTCTCTTTCAGTGTTTGAATAGCAGCATGTTGGCAGCATGAACATGTAAAATGTCTAGGATTGCAGTTCCTTTCTTTGAATTTCTCTGTTTTTCTTAACTTATAAATGGAGGTGAACTAAAATACTGTAGTGAAGATGCATGGAGATGGAAACTGTTTTCTGGCTCTTCCTAAGTTTTTCAAAGCTATCTGTAAGCTGGGGAAATGGGAGAAAGGTAACTAGCTTGTCCCTGATGTAGTGGTAACCAGTAGATGCATTATCTACAATTATTGAAAATTGTATGTTTTGATTTGCTTGAATTTACAGGCTTAGGAAAGTGGATTTAAGAAGGTATTCATAATCGAATCATGTTAGCATTCTTTCAGTTTACACATTACATTCTTTCAGTTTTTACATTCTAGTAGAAATCATTTTAATGCTTACTATTTACCTGCGGATATTTGCAAATGGTACACTCTTGTATGATAATAACATTACCAAAATATGTGAATCTTTGTGTGTTCTAGGCTGACCTGTCTCTGTACAATGACTTCAGATCTTGGAAGGATGAGCCTACTATGGACAGAACATGTCCTTTCTTGGACAAAATTTATCGTGAAGATATTTTTCCATGTTTAACTTTCTCCAAAAGTGAGGTAATGGGAATGGTCTAAATATGCTTACTGATGTCTTCCCCTTAAATATGTTACATGGAGCCAAAAGAATACTATATTGTTTTCAATATCAAGTTCAACCATTTTTGTTTCATTAGTGTGTGACAATTTACAGTGAAGTCCTAAAGTTTGGTCTGGAGTATTGAAATGACCATTTTTTTTCTTCACTTTTCTATTCCATTTATGCTCTTCCAGATACAGCCTTTTTATGTCTACTTCTTTGAATGTTACTCCTGTCTGTTAGAATGTGATCTTTGTAGGAATGGATGGAAGTTTTCTTCCTGATACTTTAAATACAGTGTAAAATATGTGTTCTGACTCATGTTTATATAGGGGGCAGTAGAGACTAATATATTTAATTTTGTGGACTGGTTTTCTCTCATATCAGTCAAAGCAGACTGCAAGCGTGGTCTGGGCCTTTTCTTGCAGAGAGGTTTTAGTTACAAGAATTAGACTTCAGGATTTAAGATTCAACAGGGGCAGTTGGTAAATATAGTTTTAGAGGACTCAAATTATGAGACTTTCTCCCTGGTGTTATTCCCACACATTCTTCCATACAGAGGAAAGACTGGAGTTTTACCTGTCCTGGGAAAACATGGAGCTGATTACAGATCCAACTGCTTTACTCAGTTTTTGTTCTTAAGCACCATTTACAGGCTATACTTGTACTATTGGTCACTAGGGAAAAGGGAGCGTGTTCTTGGATCTTTATTAGAATAAGAACAATACTTTTGAAGTCCTAAGTATTTATATTCTTTCCCAATAAAATTAAACACCATACATAGAAAATCGTACATTTTCTTCATAATGTTTATCTGTTGTTTTCAGGAGGTGTTATGTTCTTTTCCCATGCTTTTCATCTACTGTTATTTGCTGGCCATAAGCACTTGCTTTTAGTTAATTGTATACCAGCTTGTTGTGATTGGTGTACAACATGATATGAACCTCTCCCACTAAAAAGTTTCCTTGGTTACTATGGGAATTAAATTGCTTCTGCAGTATATGCAAGTAGGCCATCCTGTTGTCTTTTGCAGCAACTTAATTTTGGATTTTGTTCTTCATTGGTAATATAATTACAGTAGATACTGTGTTGCCTTTTTAGGGAAGAATGAGGCTTCTAGCACTTGTCAGTTACACCATTTATTGTTTCCACATGCTGTGTGTAGTGACTAACTTCTGTTTTGCTTGGTTATTGATAGGCTAGTGTGCAGTTAAACCAAACAATAAGTTACACATATGTTGTGGTTTTGAATAATTCAAAGTGCAGTTATGTGAATAGTTGAAGTATTACCTTAACTATCAGTAGCCATATGAACTACTTTAATAGCAACATTCTGGTCTTAAAATAATTGAAGTACAATACAAAAAATAATATTTGTTACTTAGTAGAAAGGATGGCACAAAATTATTTCATTAGTAATGTAAATTGCACCTTTTTTTAAAATCAAGTAATGAGTATTTCTTGAAACAGTGGTCTTGGGCAAGTTTTCAGTCCAATCAAGCAAAATGGTCACATTTCCATTGTCTTATGATTGTTTATGAAGAGTGAACATAAAAAACCTGAGCAAAGTTGCATTTTAAGTAGACTACTGTTTGAAAGTTGCAGCTGGCTTTTCTATGCATTATTCAGTCTTACTTGTTTGAACACCTTGCTAGAGCTATCTTTAGCTGAAAAACAGTGACTTGACCTTTACTTGTTTTATTCAAGATAAAGATGTATGCAGCATAATTTTGTATTTTTCATGGAACACAATAAACTAGACCAATTTTTTAAAATAAAGTTTGTGCCATGTTCAGTCTCTGACAAGAGCACATCGTGTACAAATACATGTGCTATTTGGGTGTATGAGGAAAGGCTGAAAATACAGTTAGTGTTTTAAACATGCTTCACTACATTCCTGGCTGTAAAGGAACTTAGATTGCCTTAGGGAAGGCAGGATTATTTGTGGGGCAGAATTTAAACAGGAGCCTGGAAATGGGACCTCTTGCTCATGATAAAAGTGAAATCTTATTTGTAATATTTGTAATAGAATTTTTGTTTGGTGGGTTGATTTTTCTTTTTCCCCCTGTGTTCTTAACTTTCCAGAAGAAGAAATACGTCACTGCTTTGAGGCAATGGATGAAGTGGAGCTGTTTTTAACTGCTTTCTAAATTTCTCTTGCAGTTGGCCTCAGCTGTTCTGGAAGCTGTTGAAAACAACACTCTGAGCATTGAACCTGTTGGCTTGCAACCTGTTCGATTTGTGAAAGCTTCTGCAGTTGAATGTGGGGGACCAAAGTACGTTGAGCTAACACAGGGGGATAATCTCAACTCATTTGAGATCTCTTGGCTTGAGAAAACTGCTATCAACTGATTATCTCAGTAAAATTTGTGTATCTTAAATTTAATTTCCTAAAATCTAAGACTTAAAGATTTTTGTTACAAATTTTATGGGAAAATAATCAACTAATAACTGAAACTTCAGAAAGATCCCTAACATAGAACAAACCGTATCATTTGGAGAGAGCTTGACTTTTGCTTATTTTGATGCATTGATCCTGAAAGTAACATTCACCTCTTTGGAGAAGACCATTCTGATACTTAAACCAGATGCTTTTGAGCTGAGGGCTCTCAGCTGGAAAGCATTGTGAAAGAAATAGGTATTGAAATAGTACAGGCTGGGTTTATGATATCTGGAGTACTTGTGCCATAAAAAAAATTAGGACATACGTAAGACACTGACAAAGGTAGCTGAAATATTTGAGAAATAGAGAGAGAGGTAATCTTCTGAATTTGAGCAGGAGGAATGCAAGTGGGAATGAAGATGAATGAATCTAAAGTAGGAAGTATGTTTGAATGACAGGAAGGAAGGTTATTCTAGAAATTCTGCAGTAGTCCTAGAGAAATGTGAAGCAAGACTTTTTGTCAGTACTTGTATTGGTACTGATACAAACACTGAAGCTGGGTGGGAGAGACTTGCCTGCTGCACTGGGGCTTTGATGATGTGGAGAAGGAATAGGGACTGTAGGATGCCTTAGTGGATATTGGAGTCAGAAAGCAAGGTCAGTCTGGATATTAATCTGAAGCCTTCCAAATCTTGAGAAAGACTTGGCCTTTCCGTTGGAGGTATTTTGGACAAGTTGACAATTTACTCTGTAATACTTGATTTGAGAGAGCTCAATTTTACAATAGGAATCTCCCATCAAAATGTTTTCATCTAACTCTAATATTTTTTTCTTTCTCATTGCCATTGTTTTTTAATCCTTGTTTTTCCTTTTTTGAGTGGAAGAGGAACTACAGCTAACACATCTCAAAATTCTTTATTTTTTCTTTAAAGAAGCTGTATAAAATGAAAATTTATGTTTTATATGTTTTACGACTTAGTCTTTGATCCCTTCTAGCATGCAAAGTTCAAGCATTCAAATATTTTTCAGCTTCCTCTGGTCGCTAGAACACACTTTTTCAGCTGTAGCAGCCTCTCATCAGAAGGGCCCACACCAGTAATAGAGCTGCTCAAGGGGTAGTGAATTCCTGTCCAAGATCTGCCACTGTAAGCTGTGTTCCATGAAAGCAGTAGAGAATCTGGACAGTCACAAACTACTGAAACAAGTCATGTGTCATTAAAGAACAACTGGCAAATGGATTTAAAGTCATTGTGGTTCAAGCAACTTTCCTACATCTTGATGTAATGAAATACTTAGCCAGACAGGAGACTCAACTGCATCATTCAGAAATTTCTGGAGATTTTTAACCTGTTTTCTCCAGTGTAGGATAACTTTTAAATCAGAACTTAGAAAATCTTTAAATATTTGGCAAGATAGAGATTAATGTTTTGAGATGACAATGCACAAGTTGCAATTTAGTTATTTTAGATATATCAAAAGATCAGGCAAATTATTTTCTCCCTCTTCCAACTCTTCTGTACTGACAGAAACTTATGGGGTCCTGCTTGTAGCTAAGTAATAGGTAAGCAATCTGCAGTAGTTAAGTGTAATTTGACAGCAGTTGTGCTTTACCTTATATGTTATTACTGGTACTGAATAGGAAACAGGTGTTGCAGTTTTCACTGCAACAGTGTAGCAGTGAAAACTGAATCAGCATAGCAGTTTCATGTTTTTATTTTTATACGGTGAAAAATGCTTTTTTAATTGAAACTGTCTTCTTAAATGAGTAACTTAATATAGACAAACTGAAAATAAGCAATAACAAAAGCTAGAGTAATGTTTTTGAAGAAGTAATTTTGTTGTACATTGGCATTTTATTGTACATTCGTGTGGGGGAACAAATGTATAAAATAGTGGATAACAGGCCAAATAGCATAGTGAGGGGTGGAGGACAGAGAGCTGTGATAGTAGTACAGAAAGGTTCTGAATATACAGAAGTTACTGAATGGTAACTGTGATGGTGTGTAGTGAGTGCTGCCTTAACAGAAGACAGCTGGGTTTCCCCAGAAGATTCACATAATTGTCCCTGTGGGGAACAAAGCACTGAGCTGCATGTGCTGTGCAGCACAGAACTGAATCACCAGCAGAAGCCCTCGGCATTTAACTGGTGTGATGGAAGACAACATAGAGAATGCAATTATGTAGCCAGAAGGAAAAAATGGTTTTATTTTCCTAGCATTGAAAGTTTGTCTTCTGACAAAAGCTAGACTGAAATTGTGATCCGGCTTGCTTCAGCTACTTTAGGATTTCTTGTATGAATGAACTGCTCAGTCAGTCCTCATAAATTGCTATGGAAAATTGTATACACACTTCAGTTTTCTCCACGTGGTTCTGTGGACCAGCTGCATGCAATTTAAAAGGGCCTATGAGCCACTGCTCAGAACCAGAGAAGCTTAGTAATTTTTGTTTCACTTTTGAAAGGCAGCTTGTTCTTAGACTCCCCAGTTTCATGAGGTATAAATGGGAGAAAGAAGAACTAGCAGCTTTTAAAATTAATGAAACAGTGGTTGCTGTGACAACCCAGTTCATCTGAGATGCTGTAATACAGACATTCTGAATAAATCAAATTCTTCTAATGTTTAAAAATTCATTGTTTTCCTAAATTGGTTTATTTTGGGAATAGTTTGTGGTGACTAATGACCTTTCCTGAATACTGCATAGTGCAATTCACCAGAAGCAAATTTGATTGTTTTACTCTTACTTTTTGTAATGGTAACAGAAAGAATTACTGCCAGGCAGCCCATTTTCCTTTGTCCCAAAAGATTTTATACTCTGAATGTAACATATGATTTCAGTTTGGGCATAAATGCAGAACTGGATTTGGCATAAATGCAAAACTGGATTTAAAATGCATCTCAAAGAATTGACTGCTCTTTTGTGAGGCTGATTTCTTTTAGGATGAAATAACAGTATCAAGTGGAACTTTAAAAAAATCTGTTTAAATGTTGGCATCAATTGATAATTTTAAAAATGTTTGTTTGACATATCAAGAGTTAATTAAAGAAATCCCACTGTGCCAGAGTTGTCAAGCCAATTTAAATTAGTGAATATTTAAGTGCATTCCCAGAGCTGAAGAATGTTTTAGAATACAAAAAAAAGCATTATAATGCACCAGTATTGAAATTAAATTGGGCCTTGTGGAACTAAAATAATTGACAACATAATGTAATAATTGTAACTTGTAAAATGAAGGTAGAGACTCATCTGTCTGTGCCAATATGAAGCAGTTACATTAACACCATAAACACATGCATGTGTTTAGACATTAATGTCAGATTTGTTTATTGAATCATGTGACCTTTAAATTTGTAGGAAATGTGCTTTAAGTGGACAAAGTAAGTCATGCAAGCATAGAATCAAATTGGGAGATTCAAGCAGTTATTACTACATTTCTCCTTTCTGTCGTTACAGGGTAAGTAGATTTACTATGATTTAATTTTGTGTAGTAGTTATTTAGCTATTTTTTCCATACCTCTGTACAAAATTACATTAACCACCATTATTTTTATATGAGTTTAGATCACTTCTGTGTGTAACTTCTTTACATATATTCGATACATCCAGCAAGGACTGTTGAAGCAGCAAGATGGTGAGTATAAAAAAATTATATTTGACCTACATAAAGAGACATTTACATAGTGCCTGTTCCTAAAAGTTGCTCTCTGTGCAACAAAGTTGCTAGGTGTAACCTGACATTGCATGTTACATCAGTTTATAGTCATTGTAATTTCGAGAATATGGTGATATTTCACTCTCCAATAAAGTTGTTTTTTAAAACAACAAATTGTAATGCATTGATTTGGAGTCCATTTAAAAGCCCCTTATACAGTAAGAAATGTTAAAACAAAATCTAACTAGGGGAGTTAGTCGCAGTTTTTCCACACAGTAGTCGAAAATCAAATCTTTGTCCCAGAATGTGGAGGTATTTTGGATGCAAAAATCTTCAGTTTGGTTTGATCTGGGCCATTTTTTTTTTAGCTTTGTGTTTTGGCATGTCTTCTCATTTTGTGCAGTGGCAATTGAGACAGCTGTTCTTGTAAGACTGTTTTTTCAGGGGGAACTGTCAAGAAAGAGAGTATTTTGGGTTAAATTGCAAAATATAAACAGGTAACCTTTTATATATACAGAAAACCTGTAATCATTCAACTGACTGCAGATGAGAAATGAGATCATTGCAGTGGCATGGCCAAATCTTTATTAGGGCTCTGGTTATAAATGTAAGGCTTGATCACCCTCTACCCCAAAAGAGAAATGTGTTTTTTACTGTCAGTGCTGCAGGCTGTGGCTTCGGGGGCTTCCCTAACTTTGTTACCCAGTTACTTTGGTCATGTCAGAATATCATATCTAACAACTGCCTGTTTAAACTGTGTCTGTACAATAATTCCGAAGTTTGCTTAGCTGTCCTGTGTGATTCCAGTATGTCCATATAAAAGATGTTTGTGAGAACATAATGCTGGAATTAAAAACTGTATTGCATGTTGGAGGCATAGTTTTGTCTTCATTTTCAAGACCATTTAATCTGTTTATCACTATAAAGGGAAAAGAAGATTATTTGACCGTATTTAAACTGCACACAGTTGATTTAATTGTATTTCCTGTCCAGGTCAAAGAATATTGCCAACAGCTTTCAGTCCAATTTTTTATTTAAACTGGTCATATCACTCAGGCTCCCAGAAATACTGAGCACAGGTAGTGGAAAAGGTGTCATTAGCCCCGTGTCAATAGTAAATTAAAATATTTGCTTTCACTGTGAAAATATTTTTTTTTTAGTTCAGTTGAATTTTTGAAAGTAATGTAAAACAGTTAAACATTATAATATTTATGGATGTCTGTGCATTTCATTATTCCAGTTTTCAAGTCTCTGTGGATTTGCTTCATCAAGAATTTCGCTAGAATTAGCCCCGCTTTGCTACCTCACCTATAGTCATCTCTTCCTAATGTTTCCAAATTTCAAGAGCTCAGAATTTTAGCTACACCCAAATATTTCTAACCTGAAGTAGTCCTGAGGTGATAGATAGACTTAGTTACAAAAAATAATGCTGTTAATTTTCAATGTTAAAGTGTCATTGAATTCACCAGAAATTCAGCTGTTTCCTGTACTTAATTATGTTTAATAAAACTTTCAGATGGTGGTAATTGTTACTGATTTACTAGCATCACTCAAGATCTTGCAAATAAATAATTTAAGTTTTAATATGGTTTGTAGTTAAAAGGCGTTTACTCTGATCAAAAGAACCTATGAAGTTTCAACTAAAAATTGTTTACTTTGTTATTGAGAGAAAAAAATCTTAATGGGTTTTTACATCATATAATGAAATATTTTCAACATTATCGGATTGATTTATTCTTCCCAAGAAGTTAGTAAAAAAAATGAGTTTGGTGTTTCAGCTCAGCTGTCATCTTTACCACTAGAATAAAGAATTTGCATTTCTAGCTTTATATGAGGATTTCAACAATACATTCACAAGAATGTAAGCACTCATCATAATTGTCCGTATAATGTGCTGCATGCATTTCTACTAGTGCACCCTATAATTTTTTAGACAGGGGTCACTTTTACAAAAGTGTTTTTTGAATTATGGTAGGGAAGACCTTGTACTTGTTTAGGTTCATGGTATTTGTAGACATTCTACATCGAGATCTTGATTGCATGGAAATTTTGTCTTGAATAATTAATATACCACATGATTTTGATTTGTATTGCTGTGACATCTAGAAGCTTAAGCTATGCATAAGGCTTATCACGTTTAGGAAGATACAGATGAAATAAGAAAAAAGGGTCTTTCCTATCCAGTTTATTGTTGCTAGCAGATTATTGTAGAAAAAAAGGGAGCAAGAAAGATTATAAATGACAGAATTATAACAAAATTACAGATTTTTTGGTGAAACAATTCTTATTCAACAAGCTCTACTTTTTTCTTTTTGTAGTCATTTAGTTTCACAAAAAATGAGTCAAGGGACAGGGAAGCTTAAATAAGAAACTGCAATTAATTGAAGCTGACAGGAAGTACTGATATAGTTCTGTTCTCCATTTTAAAGAAATCTAAAATCTGTGGAATTTTTATAGGACTCTCATTTAGAATGTTTAGAATATGTACTTGAACAAATTTTGTCCTAAGCAAGCACAGTTAGCCCTTACACATACTAACACTGGTTTTACCAGATGTTTGTTATGAAGTTCCCATAAACTCACATAGAGTAAGGCAGTCTGAATATATCAGTTGAAGTAAAATGTGAATTTGCTATATTTAATAATATTTCTGTCTTTTTTAGTGGATCAGATGTTCTGGGAAGTTATGCAGCTGCGACGAGAGATGTCACTAGCAAAACTTGGCTATTACAAGGAAGAGCTCTAAAACCTTTTACTCTTGAGCGTGCATGAACTTCATTGAATATACATAACTAAAATGGCTGAACCTTTTTTGTCACTTGATATTTATTTCCACAAAGTGGGTCCAAGATCTCTCTCCGTTTGCAGATGGCACTAAGAAGTACTGTGATTGTTTTAAACTGACCTATGCTGTATACGCATACATATAATAACTTAGTTGAACAAATGTGGTAAACACTTGCAGGTGTATTAGTGATTGTAATTTACATTTAAAAACAAAACTTCTGATTAAAGTGTTAGTCTGAAACAGTCTCTGTCTTCTGTTATTTGTGATGCAGAATGATGTGAACCTCCCCAGCAGGACACTCCAGAATGTAAAACTGATTTTATGAAGAGTGAATAAGTGCCTGGTATTTTCTTCATTGTAGTGTTTAGGTACACTTATGTAGCTCTCTATGCATGTATGCCAGTACAGTTAACAGACAGCTGGGAGAACTTGGAATTGTTTAAAGTGCTGCTTTTCTATACTTGTAATTTTAAAAAATATGTGTGTAAGAAGAGAAACACCTATAGTGAAAGAATCACAGCATAAAAAACCAGAGTATCTTCTCGTTAAGGGAGGGTGCTTCTTGAATATGAAGGAGCGATAACATTATCTTGTTTGCTCTTTGGTTAGAAGTCTATTCTGACCCCTATATGATTGCTAAAAACTTTCTCTTTCCCTCTAATTTTTTTTTTGCTAGATTTTTTTTGTTCCTTTAAATTAGTTTTTTATTCCCTCCTACTCTTCAGGGATTTTCAGTTTTCAATGTCTGGAGTGTTTTCACTGTCATTGTTTTCCCTATAGTTGTTCTTGAAACTGGGAAATCTCTGTTATGTGGTTCCTTTAACATGCTGATGATAATTTTCATATAATAGTATTTGTGTGTATGAAAAAAATGGTGTCAGGGAGCCCCAAAAAAGAGATGCTTTCTGTTGGAAGTGTTTCTTTGGCACTTGAAGTTCAAGTGGTCAGTTTTTTCCTGGGTATCAGGCAGCTGATGATGTTAAAAGGAACATGGTTGTGGGTATATCTTATACTTGCCTTTTTGGAAAAACATTGGATCTCAGTCCTGACATCTATTTATCAGTTGCACACAAGATTAAAACTTAGATAAACTGACTACAAAGTGAGCTCATACAGTTTTTTTTTTCAACAAGAAGCATCTCAGTGGATACAGATCTCCTTGATGCTGAACAAAACCAACACTATTCCTCATTGTCTTGCTGCAATGTTCTCTGTTTTCATAAAAGTCAATAGAATGAGTCAATAGTGAAATTTTATACCGTGCTTGTGTTGCTTCTATATACATGAAAACTATTTGCCAGTGTTGGCTTTGACTGGACATTCCAATGTTAAGATAAAAACCAAAAACTGAACCTAGATATTATTAGTAATAGAGTATGTATGTCCAACCTGGGTTATTTTAGTACTGAGGGAATACTTTCCTCAATCTCCCCTCACTGGGTACTACTTGGAGTTGTAGAAACCTGGAATAATTCTATCAACAGTTGTTAAAGGATTGTTTATCCATTCAATAATGCTAAGGCAGTCTAGCTTTACTCACTCTTAGAAAACAAGCTGTTTACTGGTATTAATGCTTTATGTTAGGCTCATAAATGCTTCCTAAATGCTTGTTAATCCTTAATTTAGATAATGGGATAGAACTGTTTCTGTGATTAGCTAACAGTAGGCAAATGGTAGCTGGTAGCTGGTGCTGTTCTGACTTAATATCGTTTACAATAACAGAATCCTGCCACTCACTTGAGCAGAGAGAAGGGTCCTTTCTATACGTGGTAGTATCAAAATGTGTTATGCTGAGGTGATTTTCTTGTACAAAGCTGTACCCCATGTAGCGCATCTCAGTAGTAATGACTCAATTACATCAAGATCTTGTAAATGCTGATTGACTTCCGTCTTCATGTCCCCACTTCAAAATTATTTTCTGTATTTTTCATATGAGGCTATTTATCATGAGAAACCTGTGTCACCCTGAGTGCCTGGGGCTTGTAAAAATTGTACAACAAGTGCTTGTCTGGTGAATATAATTACTTCCAAAAATGTCCTAATTCCAGACTTCGCTGGAACTTTTGTTCATAACCAAATGCCTTTTTAAGATGTCTACTTGGAACATTAGAGTATTTTTCTCCTGTTCGCTTAGTGGTGACAGAATGGGCAGTTTTCAGCGTTTAAAGATGAGCAAAGGAAGTGAAGTAGAGTTTGCTCCTAGCCTTAAAAGAGTTTTGTTCCATGTTCTGCTTTCCCATATGTTTTCCAGTGTTGCCTTAGACAAACAGGCCTAATGTGTTATTTAGTTTTGTTAATAATAGTAACAACATAGAAGTTCTACTTCCTTTCCAGTGATGGCTTTGCTCTTGCATTTTTGATTACTATTGCTTTCATTGGTAATATTAATTACATGATCTGCGTGAAAGTACAAAGACAAGATAAGTAATTTTTATTGCTGCATTTTTTGCGCATGTGTAATTAGTACTGGGACCAAAGGTCCTTACAACTAGAACATTAGACTTACTGAGTGGCTAGAATCTACATCATCTTGCCTCAAAAGCCTTGTTAGGTTCTCCTTTACGTGTAGCTTAAGTCCTTTACATAAAGCGTAAGTATAACCCTGACTCTAGGTACAGAGGAATGAAATCAGCTGGGACAAAGTCATTGAAACTTCTGACAAAAACATGATGTGCTTCTTGGCATGTTCATAATCATCTGGAAGAGAGTGCATTTGTCCTAGCAGAAGCTCTTCAAGTAGTAGGAAAGCAAAACACTTCTACTGGCTTTTCATGGATGTGGTGGGAGAAAATGAGGCCTTGCAGCAGTTCTTTGAAGGTAAGACTAGTTCCAAGAGAAGCCTTAACAATTTTTGGTGGCAGCAAAACCAGTAATTGTTTGGGGGGTAGTTGAGGAAGAAAGAAGGGAGAAAAAATGCTCTGAAACCCAAAGCTGTATTTGCAGTAAGTTATGGTGGAAGACAATACCAGAATGAAGCATTACAAATAGTACCGATGTTCTGCAGTGCCTTTTTCTGTGTGCTCTGGCCAGAATACCAAAGGGAAGGCAGACCAGCAAAGCCTGCAGTACAGACAAGGTAATTGCCTTGAAGAAAAATGGAGAAGTGACTGAGGACTCATTGCAGTGTAACACTTCTGAAATCTTAGTGATTTACATGTGGTTAGAGATCTCACTTCTCAGTTTTAGCATGTCAGGTAAAAAGGGTTTTCTTTCAACTAACATTCTTCTGAAATGCCCTGATTGTATTTGGTAAAATGGTAATTTTATCAGTATCCTCAGGACCCTTCAGAGGAGTTAAACTTGGATAGTTTTGTCTTTGGCTGGGATCATCTGTCCTGCTTTTTTCTCCAAGACATTTTCTATTCAAGCTGGTCCAGTTAATTTCGTCATTTTCTCTTACTACACAATTCACTTCCTAATAGATTCCATAATAAAACTGCATTTTTAGACTCTGATAATGTGTTCAAAGGCTTTTTACTTTTAGATTTGTTTACTAAGCATTTTCTTTCCCTTCCTCCAGTTTGCACCTTGCTTTTTGTTTTGTTTTTGATACATTAGCCATTCTATTCTAGCTGCTTTTGTTGTTTTTGTTTTCCATCTATTACCTATGCAGGTATTCACTGATCTCAAAGTAACCTGGGAAACTACCTTTTCTATTGTGATTTTCTTTCTGTGCTTTTTTTCCCCCTGCCCCTGTGTTGGTCTGGGTGAGAGGTGGCAAATTAAGTTTTAATTTCAAACTAGGACATTAAAAAATTGGTCAAGGAAATACATTTAAGCCAAGAAATTTAAATTGGTGAACTACAATCTAGGGCTGCTAGCCAGCAAATGTGTTGTTTATAGATGTATATAGTTGTATATAGGAAATTCATACCATGTTCCTTAAGTTCAGTTTATGTCATGGAGTTGAAAGGCTCACAGATTTTTTTGGCTTTGCTTTCAGTAGCATAATGCTTGTTTTTATCAGGCTTCTTTTTTTTTTTTTTTTCCCCAACTGCTGCATTGCATAGCTGTTAAATATCAAATCAGTGTTGAATATGGATTATATTTAAAACACATCTTTTAGCAATCCTCTTGAAAAACTTGACCTTTTAGGGTTAGATTCTATAGGTTAGATTCTATAGGTTAGATTCTGTTGACTTCTGTGACAATGATACTTTGATGGTAGAAGGTGTGGCAGGGATTTTAGCTGTATGAGTTTTTAATGAGAATTACTATTTTTAATTATGTAATTATTACTTCAGCTGTTTTTAGAATGTCTTTTGGTAGTCTGTGCCAGTGTGAGGGAGAGAAGCCCTGTTGATTCCTTTTAATTACAGGAAACATGCAACATCTTGGCATGTCATGTCCCTTCTGAATGTGTGGTTCTGCTGTGTTCCATTAGAATGTGACAGAGGTCTGCTAAGGCCCTACAGCATGCAGTGATGCTGTTAGATGGCTGAATTTCATTACCTGGACAGACATGTGTCAAGGCTGCAAGAGCTAATCATTCATTCAGCATGGAGTAGGCTCTCTTGCTGTTATAAACCATAGATAAGTCTGAAAAGGGAGCAGGCTGAAGTAAAGAGGTGGTTAGCCCTCTTTTCAAGCAGAGGTTATGTTTACCAAGCACAAAGCCAGTTCTAAGTAGTGGCTTCTCTGCAACTTAGCCCTACAGCTTGTGGGCTGGCTTTGTAACACCTCAGTGAGGCAAAACCTGATGAAGAAAGTCTCATAAATTGCAGGTCTCTTTGATTAATCATAGCAGTGTTAGAACCTTGTTTTTCAAAGCCATGAAAAAAATGGATCTTGCAATACCTAGTGGAGAATGGTGCTACTGAGTGGTTCCTCAGTGGTTCAGTTTCGGCTTACAAATGCATCAGCTGGCAGTTAATTAATCTATAGATCTGCTTTGTAAGTTTATTTGAAATTCATGAACAAGAAGAGTCCCCTCTGCCCTGTTCTTTAGTTCCTTACAGTGCATATTTGTTTGACACTCACCAGTAAGACAAAGTTGCATCTGCAGTATTGAGAGGGGACAGTCTGAAACAGGATTTTTTTTCAAGGAAAGTGAGATAATGTGTATTTTCCTGGCAATCACTTCTTTGAAAAGTTAATAGACCTTTTAGATTAGATATGACTCTGGGATTTGAACTTGACTTTTTCTCATTCAAGTACATAGCTTTTGTCTTGTGTGTCTGGGAAGTTTTCATTTCACTTACACATTAGAGGTTTCATCTTAGATGCAGTTTTTTTCTCCTATTATTTCTGTTGAAATGAATATTTATAATTAAAAAAATTTGCATTTTAGAGTCAGTAAGTTCCTATTTGTCGAGGGAAGGTCAGAGCTCCTGATTAGCTCTTCCTCCTATGTGTGGCAGAACAATCTGTTCTTGATGATATCAGTGGGTTGGGAGACGTGGTAGAAGGTCAGCCTAGTTATACTTTTGAACTTGATCTTTTCTGTTGTAAGGTACTTTGAGGTGTCTGAAATGCATCTGTTTTTTCTGTGCTGTGATCTAAAGAAATCTCTTCCTTAGTGGAATCATCACCTCTGTATACTCATGATTCTGCATGGGTAACATGGAATATGGAATAGAGTCTGTGGTAAATAATGAAGCCACTGAAGAAACATGCTCTTAAAATACAAAGCACTTAAGTTTCAGAGGTGCCACATACCATTTTAAGATGAGAGTTTGAAACAGGAATAAAAGATGAAATGAAAAATAGCAAATATTGATTGTAAGATTTGTTTCTATAGAAAATATTACTCTGGGGAAAAGAAGTTTAGCTTAACACAAATTTGCTCCTTACAATTTGGAGTAACAGGTCTTCCTGAAGTTGAATAACCTAGGCTGTGATACCTCCTGGCTGGTTGCAGCTGCTTTAAATTTATAACCCCATAGCTCTGCAGCCTGTGTCAATGACAGCAGGTCTATTCCGGTCAAAATGGACTGAGCTTTTATGCACAATTTAAATGGCAACCAGTCCTTGGAGTCCTTTAGCATGAAAGTAGGGCATATAAGCCCCCTAAAGTAATACCTTACTGTAAGTTAACAAGGTTCAGCTGGACTTTCCCTTGAGCCTGTATAGTGAAGATCATAAAGTGCTGAAGCCTCTTTTTGCAAAAAAATACTTACATTCACGGTAAATTGTCTTTAGATGGAAATCAGTTATTAATTCTCAAGCAGAAACATATCCCTCAAGTTGAAAGGCTGTGTAGCAAACATGAATTTCTCTGTTCAGCAAGCATTACTGAACACTGATCATGTTCTCTGTGCCGTTTTTACACCTTGAGCTTTATTATAAGGATTGTTCCCTGTGTGAAGTAGCTGATATTTTAACACTGATCTTACTACATATATCTGGACTTGGCTGTGAGCTTCCTGGCATCCTCTTCTAATGTCAGGAAATTATTAGTTTAGTATTGATTTTTTTTTTCAATACTATTTCTCTGTCCCACATCCTTCAATTTCCATTTAGATACCACTGAAAAGGAGGCAGCCAATTTAAGTGCAGATTTACATAATGCTGCACGAAGGTGTTGGGAGGATTGATCGAGGTAGGTTTTTCAGGGATTGAGACTTGCTCACAGGACCACAGAGTCAAGCTGAGGAGCTAGGTGATTGAAAGCCTCATGTCTGGAGGAAAGAAGGGGATGTCTGCCAAAGAGTAACTGCCAAATTAAGAGCTGCAGTTCATACTTCTCCTTGGGGGCCTCTGTCCAGGTACTAGGGACAGGCTAGGCGAGAATGGACTGGGAAACAGAAGACAAAAGTGGTGGTACTGACAGTTTTTAGACTTGGGGACCAAACAGCAGAAGTATCAAGCTTATAAAGAAATGAGAAAAATGTAGAGTTATATGCAGCCTGTGACTGCAGTGTGTGTTCTGCAAATATCTGTGTGTGAACCTTCTGCCATGGCACTGCCTTGTCCTTTCACCTTCATCTGTTTGTTGGGTAGCTGGCAGTCCTCTGCGCAGTGACACCGATGTTGAATGTGTCACTCAGTGCAGACTCTTCCAGAGATGTCTGGGCACATTGCAGCATGAACTGTGAACTGCAAGCAGAGTACAAGCTGATGATTGAGGCTGCTGACTCCTCGTATCCTCCAGCAGCTCTTAGCCAGGCACATGGTTCTGTGCAGGAAACTGTGTTTACAGGGGCTTCACTGCAGGGCTTGTCCTGCCACATACACGCAATTCTCTGCTCTTATAAGCATGTAACATCCAGGTGAGTGACTGTCTTACATACCAGCCATATCTGTTAAGCGCTTATTGTGATGAAATGCCTGTGAAATGGATGCCACCATTTAAGATAAATTTGCATATGATCCAACAAGTCCTCCTCTGCTGAAACAGATGCCAGTGCAAGCACATGATGCCACTGGCCTGGAAAGTGCACTAACAAAGTTCTGCAGGGCAGCAAAATGTGCCCACTCTTCCATTCACCTGCGTCACCAACATTGATTAGTGGTGGCCTGTCTTCCTGATGTGCTTCCTTCCACTCCCAGCACTGCTTATTCTTTCATTCTCTTCCTCCCCATTTAGCTGTTCATGCAAAGTGGAGAGATTAAGAAGAAATGATAGATATTTCTGTTATTATCACTTAGCAACAAAGCCGATCTCTGAACTGTGGGATGTCCATTTGGAAGGCCTTGGCCATGTTTCATTTTGAGCTGTATTCTTTGGTTCAAAAGAGCCTGTCTCCAATCTTGGTCAAAATAAAGGATTCTTGGTTGTGTGGTACGGGAAATACAAATTTTGTATTTGATTTCTGGCCTCAAGTTAGTAAGGCAATTATATCATTCTACATGAGGGTTTGGTAGTTTGAACAGGAAGATCAGATGGGGAAAAAGAAGGAGAAGATGATTGAGTAATTTTTCTGTGGACTACATTAGTAAAAGGAGAAGGGTTTGTAATTCATGGTAGGGAGACCCCACCTTCAGAAATGAAGAATGAAAATACGAGAATCCAACAGTTTTGAGGAAGGCTGCTAAGGAAAGCCAGGCTCTTTTGCACTCTCTAGCTGCATTTGCAAAGTGATCTGCTGCTGCTCCAGAATCTGTGTGTTCCAGTTTTGCTGAGATAAGCTAGTGGGCTGCACATTTTGAATCTGTTCTCTAGTGTGCATGGGACAAGCTTTTATACAACATCAATATATTGAGATGTGAGGGTCTATCAGTAGCACACCTCCAAGCTGCTATCCCCCAGTGAAAGGCAGTCAAAATTAAGCCTGCTGCACCGACAAGTAAACAATACCTTAATTAATCTATAATCACAAAGCAATTTGGGAAATGTTTATTAGCAATGTGGATTTATGTATTAAGACAGACACACAAGGGGATCCTATGCAAGGAGGTGAACTTTTAGATTCTGCTTGCATGAATGTCCTTTCTAAACACTGGATCAAGAAGGAACAGCATCAGATAAAGACATCAGAAAAGGAGCTGAAGATATATTAGGGTGAGTGTCCTATGCAAGGTGGTACAGTGAGAAGACAGCAAATGCACCAAAGGCAGTGACTATTCCTTGGCTCAGAGGCAGGGATTAACCTTTTGTGTTCTCAGGTGCTGCTGCTGAGCTGAGGGGGTATGATTGGTGTCAGACTCAGAGCTGAACCTCACAGTGCTGGATGTGTGGGCTGGTCCATTTTACCATGTGTGATGTGGGCAGAGGCACTTGCAGCTCAAGCAGGAATGTCACAGTCCTTATCTTGTTTACATTCGGACAGGCCACACCTGTATTTATGGAAGGCTTGCTGCAGAGTTGGGGAGCACGCAGAGTAGGGCTGCTTGGCTGGGTTTTTTAATGAGTGCCCGTTGACTTTCTACAAAAGTTGTCATGAATTCCGGAAACTTTATAATCATAAAATCTGTTTATAGCCTTCAGTTACTTAGCAACAAAGGACAAAGTACTGAACCTTTCTATTTGCTAATACATTTAACATATTAGCGGGCTGGGGTTTTTATTTAGACAGAATATAAGGAGGCCACCAATCACACATTTTTAAAGCTTTATTTGGGCTTTATTTAAACTCAGTGGATTTTTAAATGGAGTTTTAAATCAGAAGCTCACTCACAGAACTTGTGATTACTAATGCACCAAGTGGATCTGTGTAAGACAATGTCTGACCTTCAACCCAACAAACTGTTTAGACCTCAATGTAAGAGTTGGAAATTATCTTCAGAACCCTTTTTCTCAGTTGCAGACTGGAGTCCTTCATTGTTCTGCTGTAGTAATTCCCTGAAGACCTAATGCTATGCATTCAGTGGTGTTTGCCCAGAGCTGCACTGTCGTATGCAGTACCCCTGCACTTTGTTAATTACACTTCATTTCTCATCATCCTTTTTCACAGACTGACTAAACCAGAAGCATTACCTTTTGTTACACTAGACAGAACAGATTTGGTTTTCTTTTGTGTAGGGCCATTGGCAGCATCACTTCTTCTGAAACACTGACAATTCCTGCTGAATTTCTGTCTTTTTTTATTTTTAACCTTAGGGCAAGATGTCCATAGAGCCTTGGAAAATCCTATGGTGGATACAAGCCTGTTGGAAGAATTCATTAGTAGCGACATAGAGTTTGGAACTTTGTAAGTATTATGGCAACACGTACTTCCTTTCCTTAGCCACATCTCTTCAATTATTTTAGTTAGTGCCATGATAAATTCTGAGTTTCAAGAGGACTGTGGCTTTGTTGAAATTGTTTCTTGAAGATGCATAGGAAGACTTAGGAAAAATGAAGTATAGCCAGTAATGGAAATATGGTTGTCTTCTTGTTTAACAGAATGAATGATAATGAAGTCTGAGTTGATTCACAACTGTTGAGTTAGTTGTGACATTAAATGCAGAGCTGTTATTTTAACATTCTTGTAAGTGCTAATTGACTGTTTATGTACAGAATAAATGATAAAAGTGAGACTACTGCATAATAAATTGAGAGAATAACAGAAGTCTCCCAGTTTGAAGGAAGCAGAGCAACTGTTTCACTCTAATACTTAGTTCAGAAAAGAAACTGTCCATCAACCTCTTTTGAGGCTAACTTTAAAACTGTCAAAGGATATGTAGTGCAAAGGCTTATGGTCAAGGGTGGAAAATTATATAGTATAGATCTATCAAAGACCTAAACCCCAAATCTTTCATCTAGATAACTGTCAGATGATGGTTGTTCAAGATAAAATACTCTTATTAGGCTGGCACTTTCACTTGCCAAGAAGCAGAGCAAGAAGGGATGTTTTAAAAATAATTAAACATGGAATTTTTCATTCTAGACAGACTCAACAGGACTTGTTTACTTAAAGTGGACCAAATAGGCTCCTACCTGCACTAAATCATGAATAATGAATTGGTTCTCTTTTCCCACACTACAAAAGTAAAGAAGAACGAAGAGGAGGTTGTATATAAATACCCATAACCTTTACTTTTAGAGTCACTAAATGTATTTTTGGTTAACAGGATTATTGAACTCCTGTATGACAACTTTGAAATGTTTAAAATTTTGCTATTATACACAAAATATAGCAAAAATGTAAATGTATACACATATGCTATTATATAGCTTAAATAAGTTAGATATAGTTACAGTGCTACAAAGTACTTGCATGCAAGAAAACCATCTGTATAACTATTATGGGTTTGGAGGCTGAACAGGATTTTACACAAATACTACAGTTATATTTCGTTATTTATGGGATTAAGAACATTCACTGAATTATTAGATCTGTACAGGTCAAATTATTTGTCTGTGGTGCATAAACAGAATAGAATCTCATAAACGATCATGTAAAAGTATGTCAAAGGAGAAAAATATTGGAAGCCTCCATATATACATTTAAAATGCAGAACTCCATAATATCATATGCAATGAAAAGGGTGCTGTTACCACCAAGGTCTTGGGTGTACCTTGACATTTCCTTTAAAGATAACCTTACATCAGAAAGGCAATCAGCATTACATTTGTTCTTCTCTTACATTACATGTGAAGCACCATATGATTTCCTTATCTTTTCCCACAGTAATGCCTTCCACATTATTGGTGAAAGGAGAAAAAGGGTTGCCATGTCCTCTGCTAAGCAGGCATTTCATTGATATACTGTGTTTGTCATGTATAATCATTTAAACTACAGATTATTTTCTTTTCCTTCCAAAAGCACAGTATAAGTTTCAGTAAAGTTTGAACTTGGAGATATATCCATACTACCTCTGTACTTTATAAGTACTTTCTCCTAGGAAGTGTCTCTCTATTTTACTGAAATAATCTACCTTAAAGCAGAGATCAAGTACCCAAGGCAATATTTGAAGACAGAATATGAGTTGAATGTGGAGAAGGGAGGTTTTATGTATGTCTTTAAAATTTTACAAAGCACAATAGGAATTCAATATACATGGATCAAGTATCCCACAGGAAAAAAAAATTAAATGTTTACTAACTATTTAAAGTTGAAAACAAGGTTTAGAGTGTAGTCATGATATTTAAAAGCATCTGAGAATCTATTTTGAAGTAAATTAAGGAATATTCTAATGTGAAATTTTAAAATTTATTTTTAAAGAGGAGTCGTGTGATTGAAGCTAGCCCAAAATGCAGTATTGTGTATGTGACATGTTAGAAGACTAGTAGCAACACCATTAAGAAATGCACAAGCTCATGTCAAAATAATAGGCTGTAACCAAAAATGAAACTGCTTTCTTTAATGCTGTCCAAACTCAGGAATACAAGACCTGAAATGGAAACAATAGAGTGCAAATTTTCCCTTGATACTAGAAAATATTTGCTATGTGTGTCTATACATGTCTTTTATGTATGTGAGAGTGTCTCTTTAAGGAATGTTATTTTATTCAGCCTCTGTGAGAACACTCAGCTTTGTTAAAGGAGGTGTGTCTCATTAGATTTCTGTCATCCTTCCTCTGCTGCAGCATTTTTAGCATAACATTCATCTTAAGACTTGTTTCAGATCAGGCTTCAGAGCAGTATTTGAGAATACCTGAAAGGACTGAGACTTCATTTCTTGAACCTCCATCTATTCCAAATGTAACAGAGGAACCCTGTGTAGCTCCTTTAACTGGCAGCAATATGGCATAGGATTTTCTCTTCCTTAAGAGAGATGAAGATGCCACAGATCTTTAACTTGTAGTCTAGGGAGAATGGGCCCTAAATCCCTTGTGAGTGCTGTATGTTGAGAGTCACTGGTGTGCCTGGAGGTAACTGAAGAACCACTTATTGGAAGGAGGATTGAAGTCAGCGGGTTGTGAAGGAAGGACTTGGGTGAGAAGGGATGGGCATCAGGGCTTCCTGCATGGCAGAGAGGCAGAGGGCCATTGGAGGTGGTCTGATGAAGCGTAGGTGACATTGCTCCTGTGAGAAGGGGCAGCAAATATGGTGAGCAATGCTTCCTGAAGACCCTTAGCAGTAGCCTGGTGGTCCCCTTCCACTTGCTTTCAGCATTGGTTGTTGTTGTTCTCCATGTCTTGTTCCAGTAGAAATTGAAATCTCTTTTTCATCCCCAGGCAAAGCCAGTTGCCAGACTCCCCACCAGACTCTGGCTCAGAGCCATGTTCCCCACCACAGCTACAAAGTAGGTGACATGAATTTCGCCTCTCCCAAGCTTGTAGGAAGATCTCCAGTTCCTCTTCCTCCTTTTTACTTTCTTATCTGTTTATTTCCCTCAGCCCCATGGTGTGATGCTCTGCGGCCCAGTGGGCTGCAGTCTCCGCTCCCATGCCCATCTGTTGTGGCACCCAGCAAGTTTCCCTGCGGGGTCATGGAGCCTTACTCTGACCCCAGTGCCACAGGGTATCCTTGCACCATCTCCCAAGGCTGCTGCCTGAAGACAGAAAGTGCTATGACTCCGTGGAATCATTCTACTTCCTCCAGCTGTTTGGGTTTTAATTATTCATACTTCCAGCCTAATACATCTCAGATTTCTGGGTAAATGATAAAACTTTTATGCAGAGGGTGAGATATGCAAAAAATAGTAGAACTGATTTAAGACTGGTTGTAAATCCCTGTGGGTGTAGGATTTTCCACAGGATGGCAGTGTTTAGGCATATTTGAGACACTTGTGGTTGCAGGTTGTTTAAAACATCTTGATTGAGGTTTAGATTGGAGGTAGGAATTAATTTCAATTTTTAAAATTATAGAAGGCTAATTAGAAGTCAACAGGTTTTTATAGCTGGATTATAAAAATATTGAGGTGTTTTGCAATACCTGTTGTAGAGATTTGTGCATGAGGATCTTGCAAATGTTCTAGCAAATGACGTAAGACAAAAGGAATACCTGTGTAAGCAAGTGAAGAAGTAATCATATACACTCTATGCCATGTTAACCTACCAATGTGTTCTGGATGCTCAATTATTTAAAATGTTCTGGTATTTTAACATTAACTGGTAAAAAGTAAAATGACTCAAGATAAAAGCTGTGATTTTAATGCAAATGTCAGGAAACTAAACTGCTGCCACTTAAGCACTGTGTAAATTTTTAAATGGGATCAACTTCTTTATTCATGTGAAATTTAAAAAAAAAACGTTTTGGAAGGAAAAGATTGCATAATTCAGTTTTAAAAACCCACCAACAATCTCCTTCCTCAGCAAATCAGAATTTGGATGACAGTGCAGTTAAAATGAGATAAGAGGTACCTGGGTGTTCTTTTGTTATGATTCTATAATGTCTATATTTAAACTTATAAATGAGTAATGCAATGTGTTTTTACGAAAGTATTTCTGCAGCGTCAAGCAAAAAAAGGAAGTTCTCCCAATTACTAGGAGATGGGATTGATTTTCTAGTGCAGTCTCAGGATTCCAGACGAGGTGAGCAAGTGTGTCAAGAGGAAATTTAATGTTTTATGCCATAGACAAATTAATACTCCTGCTGGCTCAGAAAAGGTAATGGTATTAATGGTCTGTACTCCCCTACCCGGTTTGGAGGAATTTACCTTTTTGGAAAATCAGTGTTTATTTGTATTTGGCAAAGAGAGAAGGGCATCAGAGGTTCATGTTTTCTGGGGCTTTTCTAGATAGAATATTCTGCCCTTTTCCATATGTGAACCTCCACTACAGAGATGATATTATATTTTGCTTACTTTGCTTGGCACTAACTTGGTGGGGCAAAGAAACCATTTTGGGTCAGTTGAACAGGAAATTAATGGGGTGGATGTGCAAATAGGTTGCCATTTCCCATTATCTCCTCCACCCCCTATTTTAGTTGTACAGTGTGTATGTAAGCAAGCTCGGTAAAAGGTGTATGTTCTTTCCTGCCCCTTCTCCATGTTGGTTTTGTTCATTGTTTTATCAAGATAAAAATAATAAGCTTATACCAATTGATACAAAAAACTTTATCAGGTATGTACAGAAATTAATCAGCTTCTGTGAAGTGTGAGGCTCTCTCTGAATGAACAGTTTGTAATGACCAGTTTATCTGAGGAATTTTACCCATGTCTGCTAGTGAAAAATCTTGCTTGTTGCTTGTTATTTCTTCAGAGTAAGTAATTTGTCAGCATTAAATCAATCTTTTAGAACACTTCTAATGAGTAGCAACTGGATTTAGTAAGTTGCTTTTCCTTTGATATCTTTTGTTTAATCAGTGTTTCTTGATTGTGACTAGTTCTCTAAGTCAACCACTGCTGAAAAGAGAAGATAAGCAGACACTTCTGTATCTGAAATTGCTATTGCCGTTTTTCATGCTGAAAGATACAGCTTTGAAACAAGCTTTCTTTGGGTGTCATTCTTAATAAAATCTTACTGACACATACACTGGAAAAAGAACAGAGATGTGGGTGAAAGTGGCATGGGGATAATTTAGATGTGAGGTGTGAATTTCTTTACTGTGGCATTTTTATGTCTGTCTGTCTGTCTATCTATCTTTACTCTGCTGTATGTCAGAAGTGGGGAGTTTCAAATGGAGCTAGGACCTGAAGTGATTCTGAAGGCTTTGTCTTACCATGCTGTCACTGGCTGTGGATGGATCTTAGTTATATGCTCATTAATTTCTCCTATCCTTACTGCACTCTATTTATCTGTCTCTCTTATCACATTCTCCTCTGTCTTCATAAAATGTATAATATATCAGAGAATTTGGGTTGATCCTGTCTGTCAAAGAATTCTCTAATGTATAGGCAGAAAGCAGTAAAGAGATTGACCAGATGTAGTGGTGAATGTGCTTGCTATTGGGAAACTGCCTCCTGAATTATATTCTTCAATTCAAACCTGTATTAGGGGGAATGGGAAAAAAAAACTAATTCTTTTCCATAACTGTTTCTTGCAGTGTCACAGATGTACAGTAGAATTCTTAGCTTTCCTTCTTCCCCCCAAGAAAACTACTCGTCCCTTTGGAGAGAGTACAAAATAGGAAGTGCTACTTCTGTACTATTTTGCAAATCAGGAAAGATGAAAATCACATTTAAATATATATGTAATGTGTTTGTGATCTATATATATGTGCATTTATGTAAATATATTTATAAAAATGTCTGTGCAGGATTTTTGACTAGTCCAAAAAGAAATATCTGAATTATCACTATCTCTCTACAGCAACTGTAAAGGACTGTGCTGCTGAGGTGCAAGAATATGACAGTGATGGACAGAATGCAGCTTTGGAAAAGTGCTGGCAAGCTCTTACATGGCAACCATATAAAATTTCTCAGTGGAGCAGCATATTTGACTCTAATTGTGAAAAGCTGTAAGCACTGATGTTTTTGCACTTGAAAAAAATTGGTTTCTTCTGTTTTTTTTTTTCTTTTTTTTTTAATCTGTTTTTGTAGTTTTGTAGGAATAAATGATGCATTTGACATCACTTGTTCTTATTGGAAATAAGAACAGAAAAGGAAGTATAACAGGTATCATGAAATATGAACTTGCAGGTGTATCAGATAAGCTGAACTTGAAACACTGGTTGAAATTAATGCCAGATTTTCTGATTTCCCTTCAGGGATTTAGGGGCAAAAGAAGGGTGAGAACATACCTTGTATATGTATAAATATAACTGGTTTATTTTGTCAAATGCATTGGGGCAAGTAATTACTAAGCATATGGCACCTTTCCCCTAGTGGTCTAAAACGTTAAAAGAAAAATATTAGAAGTTACCAATGTTACTTCTGGGCTCATACAACTTAAGTCTTAATAATATTTGTCACTGTCTACATGGAACTTACATAGCACCGTAAATTTTACTGCTCCTCTTGCCCAACCTGCCAAAACATTTAATGGGAGCTGGGTGACTATCAGTGTCATCGCTGGACATTGATGTTCCCTGCTTGCACACAGTGGGTGGAGGCATTACAGATCTTACTGTGTCCCACATAACCCTTTTGCTCAGGTGTGGGTTGACATGATGAGAGAGCAGACCTTTACACTCTTTGGGAGCTGGATGGACTCAGAAACCTCCAGCTGAACTTGTGATATGAGTATTCACTCTAAGTGGAAGTGGCTTCCAACTCCTGCTGCACTTTCAGTCAATAAGTACATGAGGGCTGTGTGCAGATGATGGGAGATTGCTCTCTTGCCACTATTCAGTTACTTGTTGCTTCCCATACACCTAAAATTTAGATTCTAGACACATTTTCTTTGGAGGCAAAGGCTGAGCAATAAAGTGTCCCAATGCACGCTCTGTTGCAATTACTGTGGGAGAGGGTTGAGACGTTATTTGCAGAGGAAGTCAGTATTACTTTTAAGTGAGGTCATTGGCAGTGCTGTTGCTCCAAAATGCACGGTAATGACAGTACATTGCACAGATTTTCTGAGTAGTGATCTATATTCTGTTGGCCTCAAAACACTCATGCACTTCTCATTGCTTAGTGTAGGCGGATTGATTCCATGCCTTCAAATTGCTGCACCTATTTGAGGGGTATTTCCATTTGAGGGTTAATTATTATTTTCTATTTTATTCATACAGTACTTGAATGTCTTAGTTATTTCATTTTCACAAAAAAAACGCTATTAGCTGAGATAGATTCATTAGAAAAGACTACTCTGCTGTTAATTCTGCCCGTCATTGTATCTATTTGGCACATTCTTGGCCCTTGTCTGATATTGGTGATGCTCTGTGCCAAAGATGTCTGAGGACTTAAATTCTGACTAGAAAGAGGAATTTGAAGCATATTTCTAGCAGGGATGCTTGTGTGACAGGGATATCTGTTGCTACCTAAAAGTTTTTCCAAATTTTTCTGTACTGCTCAGTAAGACTCATCATTCTTTGTGCACTAAGAGCAAAATATACGTTTGCTCTTATTTACTGTAAATGACATACGCAGAAAATTATAGTATGATATTGCTCTTTTGGAGCCATTGTTCCAAATGCTGCAGTATGGGGACACGGACATTTGTAATTTTTCTTCTCAAACTGCTTACCTGTGTGTAGGCAAATAGGTGAAATTGCATTAAGAATATCAACTAATGAACTTGCTGACACCTAAATATGAAAAACTACTCCTTTCTCTACTATGAAATATACTAATTTCCTATATAAATTTTAAAAAATTACCCATTGTAGGAAAAGAATTAGCAAGTTTTACTACTTTAATAATGATGGCTTGAGGAGATGGTAGAACCTTCATTATAATTTTAAATATGAAGTAGCACATGACTTAGTAGTTTTGAAGTAGTTACAAAGTAGTTTTCTCTTTGTTCCTTGTTCCAGGTGCTCAGTAGTTGTTTGAAAGGGGACTTCCATTCACAATTTAATTTCATTTAATTCTGTTCATTAAAAAGTAATAAAGTCTGTATATTTCCTAGGAAGTCTATACATTCTGATTTTTCCAACTAATAATGGAAGAGTAATGAAAATCCATCATCTGCAATTGTGTTAATGAGAAGTTCTCAGTAGCATCATACAAGATTATCATTATCAAACTTTTATTAACAAGAAAAGCCAAGGCCTATATAAGAGATCTTTGCCATGCAGTTCTGTTATTTCAGAATTATCCATTGCTTAAATCGGACTGGAAACATTGTTGGGATGGCAAGTTCACTGTCTCTAGTAGAAAGATTTTTGATACCTTTCCTTGTTTACTGTGATTCACAGAGACAGAATACCCCTGCTCTTTGGGTGACAAAGTGCTCTTTGAAAAAATAAAATGGAGTTGCTTTAGCCAGAGTAGGATGGACAGCTTATAGTCAGGCCCAGAGGGTTGGTACCAATAGCTTTTCTTTTAGCTCAAGTAAAGCCTTATTGGAATCCTATTAGTTTCTGCAGAAGCACTTGCTGTGGGAATTTGTGGACAAAGTGGGGAGTCTTGCTGGCTCATTAGCTCATTGCTGTCTGCAGCACTAGCTGCAGACTGCTGTTTGTAGCAATTTTATAATGAGTGATTGAATACACTAAAAGGTTGGTTTGTGCTCTTAGGTGCACGGTGTTCCTTTCTATCAGATTTGTAAGTGAGAATTGAATTATGTAAGCCTCTCAACCTCTTGTTTCCAAACATTTTGTTTTCAGACTAGAATTAGAGGACATTTTATATGTGTTTTCATTTTTACACCTTTGACAGTCTAAGAAAAAAATACTGGTAGAACTGGTGATTGTAACAATGGATTTTTAGTCCAGTTTTGTCACTAAAAATCAGATGGATTTTTGGATCCCATTAAAAAAATAGGAGCGCAAGATGTTACTCAAGTATGTCAGTACTTAAAGTTGCTATTCCTTCTCCTTGTTTTTGTAGACCTGCTGTAGGATATCACATTGTCACAGATAAAGGATTTAATTTTTCAACAGCAGATGATGCCTTTGTGTGCCAAAAGAAGAATCATTTCCAAATCACAGTTTATATTAGAATCACTGGACATCCAAAATATGTCAAAACTCAGCAGGGGAGGAAACCAATAGAAAAGTTTTACTTGAAAGCTTATGGAATTAAGGCAAGTGTGTCTCCTCTTTGAGATTATTTCTTTTAATTATCCATGTAATGAGGTAAATAATTGAAGTGAGCTCTTGTCTTAGTAATTTTTTGACAAAAAACATGTACCTACCTTATGTAGATTCTGTTCTTATGTTGAATATCTGCATTTATGCTTGGGGATGGAATGAGGCAATAACAGTCTGGATTCAGAAAGCATTTTTTCTTTTGTAAATTAATGCACTTTCCTTTTTTTTTTCCTCTTTCAAATTACATCTGCAGAAAGACTTGGGTCTTGAGATTATATGTCAATTATCAATTGATCAAGAGTCAATTCCTCTATTAATTTCTAAGTCGTTCTCTTAGAAATTAGTGCATTTTCACTGTTTTAGGCAAAATCTGCCTATTAATGTGTATTTCAATTTTTATGTGTTTGAAAATTTATTATTCTTGTCATTTTTGAAAATCAGTTTTGTTTTATAGGTGGAAGCTCCAAATGAAACAATTGCTATTGAACAGTCTCAATCAGATCGAAGCAAAAAAACTTTTCATCCTGTTAAGTAAGATTTTTGAGAAAATTATTCCATTTTCTTTCAATATGTATAATTGGTTTGAAATAGGAAGTAGTTGTTTCTTGAAATCTTACAGTAACTCTAAGCCAGTTTTCTGATTTTCATCCAGATTTCATCACGGTTGCACACATAGAATCACAGTAGTAATACATATCTGGTCACACTTAATTAAGGGAAATTTTCAGCAACTTTACAGATGTGTTAAGTATGTCAATCCAAAATATTTATATTCAACTAGAAACACTCTTTTATGCTGCTTAGAGCTTTATGGCAGATGCATTTCCAGTCTTAAAAGATGTCAGAATGTTCCTGTCCTACATGGGCTTTTTAAGCAGGAGTGCCTCTGCTAGAAACACACATGCAGCATCTTCCTGGAACTCTGCCATTCTTGAGCATTTAACTCACTGCCAGAATCAATGTTTATTCTTCTGGCACAAGTTTACTATGTTGGACCTGCTCTCTGTTCTCTGTAAATAATTAAATAAGCTTTATAATATGAAGAGAGAAGACCGTGTCAAGTTAGACAGGACAGTACTGGGATAAAGGCTGTACTATATTATCACCTAAATTGAACTTTAAAAAGCTTGATTTTCACTAAATTGCCTCTCTCATTATATTTTTCTTCCTTTTGTGTCCTGACAAATAGATTCTGTGTGTATGTAAATTATTTTTTGTGTGACTCTTTGGTGAACTATAACTTTATCTATAGAGACTCTCTATTTGTATTATTTATCACTTAGTGGAGGACTACCACTATGTATTTGAGACAGAGATGTCTGCTTGTGCTTCCAGACATGTAAATTAGGTGCAGATGAAAAGAAGGACAAACAGTAAGATCTGTTAATTTTACTGTGGAAATTCAGACCCAGTAATAAGCAAGCAGTTATAAACCCTGTCAAGCAGCAAATAGCCATCATATGGAACACATACAGTTTTATTGTATTCAAGACGGTATACAAACAGACCAAGAAACATAAAACTTTTATTAGTAAGAACAGTTTATTACTGCTGGTGCTTTACCCTGTTTATCTCCTTGATGTAGTCACTGTTTTTAATACACTGTTAGAAACCAGGCTTACTGCGATTTTACTGGGGTTCCTCTGTTTTGTTGATTTGTCACTTTTTCTCAGAACTGCCTTAATGAGTTTGCAGAAACCTGGTGTGGACAAACAGATCTCCAAATACTTTCTTCCTTGTTCTTGTCTCCTTTTCTATTTTAGAGTTGATCTGCCAGGGGACCAGATAACTAAAGTAACACTGGGACGGCTGCATTTCAGTGAAACAACAGCAAATAATATGAGAAAAAGGGGGAAACCTAATCCTGATCAGAGGTATTGCTATAACTAGTTGGCCTGTGTGTTAGAAGTAGAAAAGAGAAGGTCTACTTTAGAATTAAGCCAACATTTGTGGAAAACCTCTGCTATCAAATCTGTGGGTTTTTTTCAAATTCTGTAATACTTGGTATGTGCTTAAAAGCCTCTTTCTCTAAAGTCACAGAATGATATGAGAATAAAACACCCCAAACTTCATCCTCATGGTTAGAGATAGTTTAAGGAAATTATAGCCAGAATAGTGACTGACAAAATCAGGAAGCAAAAAATCCAAACGAATAATAATAATTTTCTTCTGAGGCAGGAAAGGTTTTCATCTTTGAGGCTTCATTACTTAAATTTGTGAAAATTATTGTATTCTTTGCTAATTTGCAGTGATTGTGGGGTTTGTAAGAGCATATTTCTGAAGAGTGAAGGAAATACTTTTTCTTTTATATTGTAAGAAATGCATTTAAAAACTTTGTCTGTCTTTTTTCTTATCAATAACAGATCTATTTAAAACTTTTTTTCTGTAAGAAAGAATTACTTCAATTATTGTCTTGATTAAATCAATTTCAAATTAGATACTTCATGCTGGTAGTTGGACTGTATGCTGTCTCTCAGGACCAGTTCTACTTACTGTCTGCAAATGTCTCTGAAAAGATCATTGTGAGGGTAGGTATAAATTTGTATTACTTCTGTGTGAAAGTATTTACTATTTTGATATTCACAGGAGATTGAGCGATCATGATTCTTGGGGATAAAAATTACCACTGAGTCAAAAAGATTGAGGAAAAAACCTACACTTGTATGTTGTATGAGCATGTTATCTTTTAACTATCAGAAATTTAAAATATTATAAGTAGAGCTATAGAAGGATTTTAAAAGAAAGCTTATTATGAGTTCCAATATAAAATATATTGATTTTTCCAGACTTTTTTTTAAATTATTATTTGCAGTGAAACAATTTATTTCACTTGCCAGGAATTTTGTAAAAGCTTTCATTAGCTAGAATCTTCATTTTCCAAGGAGGATGAAAAGGAAAAAAAAGTAAGGAAAGAAGGTGAAGCAGCTCTAGGAAGTTTAAAACTTACAGCTTCGCTTTTCCAGTGTGTTTCCAGAATGTCTCACTTCTCAATTTGATGCTAGTAATAAAGGTTTCAAATTAACAAAAGGAAGAATAATCTCTTTTCCTCTTAACTATTACTTTTCAGTTGCCTGGTTCACAGTACATTTTCTTTTTCTCCTCAGCTTTAGCCTACAGTTAGAAAAGAGAAAAAACACAGATTGGTAGTGTAATAAGAGCTATGGAGAATTAGAGTTGGGAGAGAGAGAAAACACAGAGCCCCAGAATGAGTGGGATTGCAAGGGAACTACCAAGGAAAGGTGGGGACTGCTGAAAGCTTTCAGTCCTGTCCCCTTTTTCTTGTGATCAGTAGGTGGTGACTAATGTTTGAACTGGGCATAGTCTGTAGTTATAGTTACTTCTAGGGTGAATATTATGTTTAGGGCTTAGAAAGATGGGAAATATGATGCCATGTGGCAGGCCTGCAACAGATGGAGAGGGCTATCGGCGATTGAGAGAGATGCAACAAACCCCAATTCGTTGATCAGGATTCCTTATACTGGATTTTCCAAAAGCTTATGTACTATTCCATAGGGTTAATAATCTCTTGTTACAATCATTGTGTTAAACATTACAAAAAGACAAAACTCATGCATATTACAAACATTCTCTGCAGAGGGTTGATCCAATCTCCCTCTTCCTGGCACCTGAGTAGTAATCCACTCAGATTGTTATCTTTAAGTTTCTATTTGCATCTGCCAGGGCATCCTGGTTATCAGACTGAATATGCTGATTTAAATTCACGGTATATTCTATAGTGATTTCCAACAGAGGGCCTCTGGAAGATTGCAGTCCACTGAACTTTTCCATATGGGTCAGTTGAAGAGCTGCTTCTTGTTTGCATGGACTCTTTCTAGCCCTTGGCTTATGGGGAGGAATAGGCTTAGCATTTTGGCTTGGAGTCAAGCAAAACCAAAAGCTCCCATGTATTAAGTGGAGCTGGGAGGAGGCTTCCAAAGAAAGTCAAGGGCTGTCAAAAGCTTTTAGTCCTGGCATTGTTTTTTGCAGGCCATTTCTTGCATGCTTTTTGGCAGTCCATCCTCTGCCTAGGCTTAATACTATGGTCTGGTTTAACATTTAGGTTTCCAGAGAGCAAAAGAGCAAATCTCCTGCATGTGGGGTGTTGCTCAGGGGTTTCCAAAGGAAGATGGGGGCTTTCTGATGATTTCAATCCTGGCTCCTTTTTCATCTGAGTGTTCTCTTCTGCCATAAGCCCTCTTTCTGTTGTTAAAGTTAGGTTTTTGAGGGGCATTGTGGCCCAGAGCTCATTTCTGCATGGAGCTGTGAAAAAGACTTTGAAAGCAATGTCTGGAGTTCAGCAGTTTTCTGCACTGCTGAGAAGTTTTATCATCCTGGCTGCTGCTGTGGATTTTTTTCCTTCCAGATGCTGAAGCAGTGTTTGCATCATTCCTATATATATTATATAATTATTTTCCTTTATTTGTCCATTAATTTCCACAATCCTGTTTTCATCTGAATTTCTCTTTCTGGATCTGATAGTGTTACTGATGTCACATCATTAATAATTTGGGGAAGCCATTGAATTTTCACATTTGTCTCATTCTTGTTACTTTACAAGAGAAATATTTTTATGTAAGATTTAGAAATGTACGTTTTCCCACTATTTTTAATATTAGATTCTTTTGAAATTCCAATGAAGAGGGCTCCTTCAATGTATATGAGACAGTTTTTGAACAGGAATTCATGAATGAGGTTTGAAAAACCTGGCCAGTATTTCAGACAAAGAAAAAAGGAAGGCAGTAAGGCAGAAAGATCAAGAGGCTCTGGTCTGAAGTACTGAAAATATAAACAGAAAAGCTAGAAGGGGAAAAAAAGTAATTTTCTAGCTGTCTAACAAGGCTTCAGTGGCAGGGTGAAGCGAGTCAGCCACTGGCTACCTTAAAGTGGCACTGTGAGATAAAGAAGCTCATCTTCTGGCCTTTCACACACTCTGACACAACAGAGCTACCAGATGAGTGGTGCTTGTCAGGCATATCAGATCATGCTCTAATTGTGACAAACAGTGGTGTGTACAGAGCCAGGCCTCCTAGCTGGCAAAGCCTTGTGAAAGCCTGGCTTCTTTTTATCATGATTGTGCTTTGGCCTGAATTCAAAGTTTTAAAAAAAACCAAACCAATAAACAACCCTAAATTAACTATTGAAATCAAATGCCTTTTCTTGTTATACACATTCTGTTGTTTTATTTATGTTCTTTAAAAGACCCTGTTTCCTTGACATGAAATTTTCAGTATGAGTTAATTTAAAACATTACAGAGGATTTTATGAATCACGTGTTTAATCTCTGCTTTGCTTTCTCTTTTCTCATTTCCAGACTCAGCTAAAATTTAGTGGTAGATAAAGAATGGTTATGTGGTATAATGTCAAAGTTAAAATTTGGAAAGCTTTGGACAATGTTAATTTAGATTAAGGTGCTAATAAAATAGAATTCAAGGGAAAAAGGCACGAGGTCAGTGGTGTGTGAGCAGAAACACTCAGAAATAATTTCGCTCTGGTTTTTTCTGTTAGTGTGTTAAAAAGCTCTTGAATACAATTTCAGTATTTAAGACTTGGCTTTTCATTTTCCCTGAATTTCTAGTAGAATAAACAATAGTGCATCTATGCTGTACTGTATCTTTAAGCAAAAAATTTTCATCCAGGCATCTAACCCAGGGCAATTTGAGAATGACAGTGATGCACTGTGGCAGCGAGGACATGCTCCAGAGACGATAGCCTACCATGGCCGAGTAGGAATTAACACAGATGCACCAGACGAAGCACTGGTTGTCTGCGGAAATGCCAAAGTTATGGGCAGAGTCATGCACCCGTCTGACATCCGAGCAAAGCAGAATATCCGGGAGGTGAGGGCCCTGTGCTACTTTGGGCACTGATGTTTGCACCGCAGCACGTGTGGATCACTGCTCTGACACATGAAGCAGCTCCTATATCCTGGCTGTGCTGAAACCAGATGCGCCATTTTGCTCTGTAGAACCATCACCTGCAGACTTTGGAGAAGCTCTCTGTAGAAGCTTGTCAAACAGAAGGGTAACTGGCAATACAAATACAAATAACACTCTGGTAGTGGGGAATGGGAAGATTGTATTTTTCAGTGTGATGATTGGCCAAAGGACTTTGTCAGGCTGGTGCTCTCTCAGTGGTGTCCTAGATGCCGTGCTTAGTGTTTCAACATGTAAATCTTGGTATTTTTCCAACTAGGTTGATACAAATGAGCAGTTAAGAAGAATAACACAAATGAGGTTGGTGGAATATGACTACAAGCCTGAATTTGCATCTGTTATGGGAATAAAAGATACCCATGAAACAGGTATAAAGTCAGCTCAGTTCCCTTTTTTCATTAACATCTACTGATATTTATTGTGCCATAGTGTCTTTTAATATCCTGCTAGTTCATCCTCATGTTTTAGGTTACTGCAATTGCACACTTTTCTGTGTATCTCTTGTGGTATAAAAATGCCAAAATTAGGTATTGCTTGTAATTTTACAACTTCAGTTTCAGTTTTTAAAGATGGGAAGTTTATTTTCTAGAAGTTTAATGAGAATGAAGTATCTGCTTACAAACAATTTTATTCTTTCTGCAGAGAAATGAGAATTCTAAAGGTTTCTGGTTGGTTTTTTGTTTGTTTGTTTGTTTTTTGGGTTTTTTGTTTGTTTGTGGGGGTTTTTTTGTAGGTTTTTTTGTTGTTGTTTCTTTGTTTGGTTGTTTGTTTTTATTTTTTTTTTGTGGAATGGAGAAAAAACCAGTGAAATCCTGGATTTTCCTACTGGAGAGAAATTCTAAATAATTTCTTGCTTTGCCTGTGGTTTTTAGAATGGTCAGCAGGCATGCCAGTGTGTTTCCTGACATTAGTTCTTGTTACCTCCTGATCAGGAATAATAGCCCAGGAAGTGAAGAGGCTTTTACCTGAAGCTGTCAGAGAAGTTGGAGATGTTGCTTGTAATGATGGAGAAAAAATAGAAAACTTCCTCATGGTTGACAAGGTATGGTCTTGAGGGAGAAAGTGGGGGTGTGTATTTAGACTGCTTTCATGTGGGGAGCTGTGAACACATGCTGTGCCCCATAAAAAGCTGTAGCCGCCCACATGTGTCACAGAAACAGTGTTCAGTGAATCATTGAGAATAACTGAACCACTAGCTGTTAGTAAAGGGCTGAATCTTTCAATGAAAAGAAGTATCTATATTAAAACCTGATTACAGTATTACATAAACATACAGTTAAAAAGAAAAAGCCCTAACATTTCTGAATAAAAGTGGACATGGATTTCGTAGCATTGGTTCAACAAGTGGTACTGCAAAATATTCTTTTAAGTGTTTCAGTTAATTGTGTTCCACAAGTGAATTAAGCAATAATGGCATTCAATTGGTTAAATAAAAACTTACTTACTCTAATCCTGGTATAACCTCTACATACCAAGCCAAGTTCTAGGTCTATGTGTATAGGATGGTTATTTTTTGGCAATCTGAAATGCTTTTCGTAGATTCAAAATCATATGCTATGAAATGGCACACAAAATAGTTACCATGCTCATAGGTTGGAAACACTGCTGAGGTAGTGTCCTGTGCCCTCTTCTTCTCCTTTTGCTGTGGAAATATGACTGCAAGGGACTGTCAGTCATGGAGTCCAGTAACACAAGGCTGCAGACAGCACTTGTCTCAAAGCAGCCCCTCTGCTGAATGCTGGTTCACTGCATGCCAAAGACCACTTCCTAGCCTTTTCCCACTTGTAGCTGGTAATGAGAAGAGGGAGGTTTTAGAGGAAGATGACCTTATCTTGTCTGGATGATATCATGAACACAATCCTGCATTCATTATCATAATGCATTCTTTCATTATTCTATGGAAAACACAAGTTTACACTGCTAAACTTGGAGAAAATATCTACAAAAATATTGTATTACACTTGTCTTCTTTTGAGAAGCTATACATAATTTAAAATCATAGGTTAAATCTTCTAGGTTGTATTCCATATAAAAGAAGCATGAATTAGATACCTTGAATAAAGCTGTGGAAAGAGCGCTTCTAGAGAAACTGTTGAAAAGGAGACTTCTAGAAAATTTGCTCTCTTTGGTCAGAGTTCCAGCCTGTAGCTGATTTCTAGATGCTAATAGAAGAACAGTGGTGGTACGTGACTCCAGGTCAGTTGTGCCCTTCAGGCATTTCTGTTATATTGTATGACAGCTGTAGCATCATTTGCATTTTTGAATGCCTGCAAAATTTTTGGGGGTAGTCGGGTTTTTTTGTCTGGCAGAAGTTTAGGTTGGAGGATTGAGCTTTTGATTCATATCTCTTCCCTGCTGCAATATCACACAAACTATCATCTCTAACAGTGCCTCACACCACTGCTGTTTGGGCCCATCATGTTCTCTTTCTTCTCTGTGCCTTGGGTCTCTGGAGAGTGCTTGCCAGGATGTCTTCCAGGGATGTGACCTACAAATGGAGAATGCCTGCTTTCTATTGATCACTGTAGGGTGTGATTCTGCTCTGTGTGTGGCGCAAGCAGGAATTGTTACAGCAATGCCTTAAACACTGCTTAGCATTTTCGTGACTACTTGTCTAGATCTGGATCTGGGATTACTTCACAGGCACTTTGGGGTTTTAATATGGTCAGATAAACCTGTGCTTTCTCCTAACACTTGTGGCAGAACATATGAATGTCAATTCCATGACCTTTGGGGTGACTGGATCAGGAGAGATTTATGTCTAAGTTTAAAATGTATATTGAATTCAGTGATTTGGAACATATCTTGTTCAGGTGGCAGAACATCTGATTTAAATTTCTAGAGCTCCCAGCTCCAGAAGAGCTCAGCAGCTTGAATAGTAAATGGACAGTGCTTCATATCTTTTCTTTCAGTTTGGCAGGTGATGAGACCTTGAACTTTGTTATCTCATGTTCCAAGTTTATTTCCAGATAAGTAGGGTGTTGGCTGGTGCTGTGTCTCCTTGTCAGTTTGGAGCTGTTGAACTTTGTAAAATTAATTGATTGTATTACCCTATTGAACCAGGCTCTGCTACTTTCTAGAGAAATGTCACAACTAATTGCAATTTCATTTTCTGAGGCAGAATTTTTTATTCTCAGTCACCCTGTGCTCAGTACTTGGTCACTAGAGGGGCAGTAAAACTCTGATCAGTTTTTTTCCCCTCAAATAGGCTATTTCCTTCATTTTGCAAGAAGAGCAATTTTCTCAGCTAGTTGAAGCCACCTAGAAGCAATTCATGCTTGATTTGAAGACAATGGAAAGGGCAGCTGCTGCTGCATATCATTGATATGAGGGCAAGTGTCCATATCAGTGATTTCACAGTTCTAGGTACAAGGGATTATTTTGAAGTCACTTCTTATTTAAACGGTCTGTTGGTATTCTGGCAGTAGGGAAGCTTGTGACTTGCCAGTGATAACGTGCTCTGATTCTGATTACATGAAATGCTGTCTGATTTTGTGGAATGCAGAAATTAGGAAGGCAGGAATTTAGAAAAAAGGTGTGCAACTACTTTTACCTTACTTGTGCTTAACTTGACTGGACTGGATCACTTAGCAACATTAACTGCAGTAATAGCTTAATCCAGTGGTACCAGTCTGGTTGTACATTAGTATGAGAAAGCCGTTCTTTCAAACACAGCAAACAAAGTACTCTTCTACTATGCTTCTGCAGTGGATCAGTAAGCATTTTTGACTCAGAAATTGATAAAATACTACCTGGATGATTATACTGAGGGCTTCTCCAGCAGCAAATTGATACCTAGATGATAAGCAGGGGTAAGAGAATAGGGCTTTTCCTGGGTAAAACATCCAGAAGGAATAAATGGAAGGTGTCTGAACTGTTTTAGTTGTGGGGACGATCATATTATTAGAACCTACAAGACTCCTGTAAGAGACTAGAGAGGCTGAAGGGGAGAGCAAATACTATGCAATCACAGCTTGATGTCTGGTTTGGTTTTTAATGTCTCAACTTATCTCTGTGTGATTAACATTATGTATACAACATGGATAGGAACTCTGGTTTGTCTGAGCCTACCTAGTGCCTGTAGGGTGATGTTTGCATGTACATTTTGCTAAGGGATTCTAAAATCTATGTTCAGCTGCAGCACTGAAAATCAAGTGGTAGGTGCCTGGTGGAACAGTGTTATGGTTTCAACACAGGATGAAGGTGAAATACAGTTTAAATTCTTGGAGTAAAAAGCCCTTTAGCTTCTCCATTTTTTTCTGCAAGTCCTCATTTTCAGTTTACCGCAAATTAAATGTCTAGCAAAAGGTTTTCTGGTCATATGTGCATCCCATCTACAGTGAGATAGCTTATGTTATGTGATTTCTGCACTCATTCTGCTTGTTACATCTGATTCATGAATATAGTATATATCTACTATGTACCTACTTTTGTCATTGCTTTTGTCTTAGGATCAGATCTTCATGGAGAATGTTGGTGCTGTAAAGCAGCTTTGTAAACTAACAAACAATCTTGAAGTCAGAATAGAAGAATTGGAACAGTGGAATAGGAAACTGGCCAGGCTGAAACGGATGAACAGTTTAAAGTCAACAGTCAGTGAAGGGAGCAAAGTCAGGTACCTCTGGCTGGGATGTTCTCTAATAGTTGTCACACAAATTGTTAAAGTGATCTCTGTGACAGAAGTGAAAACCAATTTTTCTTGACAGTAGAGTTAAGCTATTTTACAGTATTTAAGTTGTGCGAAACACCCCAAATTTCTCATATTTTTTTAGTCACTGACAAAATTAATGTTTGAAATGGCTACTGAATGGCAGTAATTTTTGTAATTGCTTCTGTTGCATAAAGATTATGTAGATTATGTCCAGTTACAGCTCTGGGACTTGGATATTGCTTCAAAGGCAAATCTGCACAGCTTCTTCTGCAAGAAAGAATCTTCATTGGTGCTTCAGAGGAAGCAATGAGCATTTCCTGTTTCTATGCTATTTCCCCAAGTTTTCTTCGAAATCAAATGTAGCATTTAAGAGCATTCACCTGAATGAGTTAACTCGAGACTTTTATCCTTGAAAATGAATCTGCTGACACTTCTGCCTTTCCCTTTAAGACTTTTAACACTTTTCCTTTAACACTTTAAAAATGTCTTTTCTTCATTAATTAGTTGCTGAAGCATTTGAATGTTAAGGAGATCTTGTCTCTTACAGCACGTATAGTCGAGCTAATAGTCTCTTGCCGTCAATTAAATCAGTGTCACCAAAATCCAGGAAGGTGAGTGAAACTAAATCCATGTCTGAGTCATTCACTGTGATTTGCTTTTACTTTCTGTTGCCTGTATCATGGATACCCCTTTTCAAAGGGATCATATGAGTGAAGAAATATGTATATTGACCTTTTTCAAGACAGTCTTCCTGGGCTGCCAAGCCCTGTTTTTTAAGATGAAGCAATGCTCATTTGCCTACCTTGCTTTTGCCAATGCCAAAGAGCAAGTGAAAATAATAGATCAAATATGCTTTGTACCGTAATGGCAGTCAAATGCTCCATCATCTAAGATTATCCTACTTATTTGGGAAGTGCCTTTCTTCTGTAATTACACCAACCCTGCTTTAACATGGTCGGAACATATACTGAAAGCTGCTGAGCTTTTAGTTCTGGACATTTATTGAGTTCTTAATTTGATTTTGAAGTACTTCAAAAGTATTAAAAATGGCAGGAGGAAAGGACAAGGAACTGTTATTTTTACCTGCTCTTTCTGCCTCTGTAATGTTTGTGCTCCACACTATCCATAATGCATAGTGCACTCACAGTCTTAGGGATCTTTTAATTACTGAAGTCTTTCCTCCTTGGATATTGATCCCTATATAAGAGTGACTATGAAGGAAACAAGGTTGAAGTGAAGTCAACAGGTCAACCGAATGTAGTATTTCTTAATCTACTAGTAGTCGCTTAGCTATGTGCCACTTGAATTAACCAAACTTTTTTTTTTTTTACCCTAGGTTTGTTTGTCAAAGACCAAAGAATCTTGCTCTGTGAAGATTTTCCGGGTGACTGTAATAGCTTTGATTGCTATTATGGCACTATGGTAACAATTAATTAACAACAGTTTGACTTGTTTCTCCCTTCCCCTTTCTACTTATCTGAAAGAATATAGCACTTTTCTTCTTAGTTTTCCTTCCTACTTGAAGGACAGAATGTATTAAAATGAACAATGAATATCCCTGGTAATATTGTAAAGTTGAAACTATTATATAAAGTAAGGTACTCATGTGATGGACGCACAGCTGATCTCTCTCCATGTGACAGTGTATGGTGCACCTCGAGTGTACCTCAGTGGCTTGTACCACAGCTGTAAAACTGGACTCTGCATATTTTATCCAATCATCCTGTGCCTAAGTACAGTTTCTGATGTACAGAGTGATTCTGTTGTGTGAAACAGAGTGATTCTATTGTGTGAAATGAAGCTGAACTCATTCCCACTGTGGTGGGCAATTATGTGACTGAAAGTTTAAGTTGTGACATTGGTCTTGTGGAAAGGAAAGTATGCTCTGGACTTCTGAGATTGACATTTTCTGTCTCCAGTCCAAAAATCGGTGGCTTACAATCCCTTTGTGACCTAAGTACTTTGAACTGGTGCTGTGATTCTATTTAGGTTGGAAACTGGCTGTATTTTGTGTTGAATACAAGTACACGAACACAATACTGTAGACAAGCATCTGATCTAAACCCCATTAAATTCAGCTGAATTTTTTCCAACTAAAGGGAAAGTGACCAGATAGTTAAGACTTGCATGACTGTATTTTCAACAAAATGCTGTCAAAGTATTATTCATATTGTGTTACATAAAAGATGGATGATCTACAGAACCATTCTTTTTCTACAGTGCTTTTACAATATGGAGCCTGTATTTACTTAGCATTCATGACACCCGTTTTGAAAAGCATCCAGTTTACAGGCAAGTACTTAAATTACCATTAGTGAATTCAAATTAATAGAATCAGTAATAGATTGTGGATCAATTTGTTTTGGTCCTCAACTCTAATGTCCATTTCTTAATGAATTGTTTTTCTTCATCAGCAGTACCTCAAGTTCTGTTCTAATCTCTCCCTCTACCACCACAGCAGGTACTGTGTCTCTGCTGGTCTGCATACACATAATGGGCTATTATAAAATGCCAGTACACAGCATTTGTGAGAATTATATATATATATATTTTTTTACTTTAGCAATGCAGAGGGAAAGCACAGTTTCTCAGAGCACACAGCCCATCAGCAGGATCCCTGAAGTGAATTTCTGTGATATTTTGCCTTGTGACAAGGTCTATTGCTGTCCAATTCATCAACCAAAAGTCAAGTCTCTAAGTTATGAAAAAAACAATGCAAAGGAAACACGTAAGTTGAAAATTTAAGTATTTATAATTTGAGTAGAGACTATATGGAAAATGTGGGGAAGGGGCAAGAATCTTTAAAGGTAGTTAGCTTTCTACAAAATAGCTGAGTCCAGAGGATTTAAAAAATCTTGATACAACTAATCATTATTACAGTCAATATGTTTTTGAAAAGTCTGGCCAGGGTACCCTTGAGAATTTGGAGCCCTAAGATGCTTTGTCTGATGTCACTTTTCTTCTGGCCATTCTTGGTAACTTATTTGATATGAACTGGAAAGTCACTAATCCCTTTAATTAACATTTGACTACAGTTGGATGGGAGTTGATTTGGGGTAGTAGAGAATGAATTAACAGATGTAAAAAACCCCCAAAACTGAATCGTTTCACAATGTGGTGGTACTACATCTTTTCTATGGGCAGTTGGCATTCTGTCAGAAAACATAAAAAAAAAATACTCTTACATTTAAAACTCAGACTGTTGAGGCAGGGGTTTTGAGTAGTATTATTTGAAGTCAGAGCTCTATAAAATAAAATACTTTTACTGGAATGAATTCTTTTACTGATATTGTCTGCCAGATGTTATATGTGTAGTGTATGAGAAGATGCGTTGTTTACAACTTTTGTAATATTTGTAAGAAAGGGATAATGCATAAAGTATGCATAAGTCGTAGGAATTTGTATTCCTCTTTCCCAGTCCTTAACATACCCAGTGTCTGGAAGCAAGTGTTAATATTACTAAACCAGTGTTCATACTCTTCTTATCTTGGCCTTGGGAACAATTCTTGCAGCACAGTCAACAAAGTGAAGTGAAGCTGGGGACGGATGCAGTTCAGCCTCTGGAGTACAAATATTTGCCATGGCAGGCATTACCAACTGCTGTGAACATCTCAGCATGAACTGTTTCAGTGGCACTCACCCAGTGGCCATTCTTTACTCTGCAGAAAGCTGTGAGTGCTCCTTGTGCCCTTGTGCTCAGGGCTGCAGTAAGCCCTGTGGCAGATAAAATTCAATAGAACGCTTTCAAGAGGTCATACCTGACTGATTTGTATTGCTCTGAAGCCTGAAAGAGTGTTGATTAAGTAATAAAACATTAATCTCATTTATAAATGAGGGAATTGTAGATGGATGAAAATGAAATATGGAAACCTTCTATCCTCAGTTGGCTGCTTCTGATATTAGGTGGAAAGAGAAGATAAGAATAAACACAAAGCATTACCTTCTCAAGGTCTTATGCTCCAAATAGCATTAAGAGCGGATCCAAGAGTGAAAAATCAGCACGGTACACAAGCTACTGAAAGATTTCAGTTCTGCACAAGTTTAATGAACCTGAATATATCCCCAGATGGAAGGTAACAATGTCAATATGAAATCCAAACAGAAGGAAAACCAACAAGCTGTTTAATGTAGCTGTAGCGAAGATAAATGAAAGGGAAAATGTTTTCAGAACAAAAAGCTAAGAATTAAATATGGGAAATAATCAAGATTAAAAGTGGATACTTTGGAATCATCTGATTAGCCTGATTCATGGAAAGGTAGAACTGTTTGAAATTGCAATTAAATTAAAATCTAACTTAGGAGTTATTACAGACCTTTTGCTGCTCCACAATTCAATACCTGAATTCAGTGGAGGCAGTCTACTACAGAGTGCATCCATTGTACTTCCTAATCCTTTACATCCTGGATTTGTTGATGAAAAGGCTATTTGGAAAGTTCAAGTAGAAACAAAACCATTCATAAGCAAGAGAAAATTTATTGAACAAAAACTCATCACATCTTTATGTCATCTAAGTTAATGTGACCTTTTTTCCTTTGGAGGATTTATCGCCTTGATTTCTGTGGAGGATTTAGGCTTTTGAACTTCCGTTTATTTCAGTGGAATTGAGGAATGTGAATACCCTTCAGCATCTGGGCCTTTTCTGTTCTCTGCTTCCATGCCATTAGTGCTCATTGCTCTCCCCTTAATGTTAAGTGTCACTAATAACCAGGAGCTGTCCGTACTTCTTGTTTCTCCCCAGTGTCTCTCCCCTCACAATAAAAGGTTGGTGAGAGCTCCTGCTGGATTTTGGTTAGCCTCATGCATTCAGATTTATTGCCTTCACAGGGCAGTTAACAGATTGGTAGTAAAGTACCACCACACTGAGAAATCATCAGCAGGTTTTTCCCATGCTGCTTACTGAATATTACAACTCAATTGAATTCAAACCAAAGACTATTTCAGGGGAAAAAAAATTACATTATTGGATGAGTCTTTCTTAATTGTATCTGAATGTGATGGTTTTCCTTATTACATTCTTGTCATGCTTGTAGTTCTGTATTTGTTATTGAATTTATCTTCCCACCCCACATAGGCCTTTGAGAAAGCCCTCAGTGTTACTATATGTGAAAGAGTGGAATTTTATTTAAAATCTATTGAGGGTTGTTGTGGTACTTTGTGATAATTCTTGGTGTTCTTAATTGGCACCTTGTATTCAAATTTAGATTACGGTATCTGAGAGAACAATGAAATTGTAATTTTATGATGAGTAAAAACCCAAGTGAAGATATAGTTCTGTGCTGGTCACTAACTCAGTTTAAACAGTTGAAATCTTAGTGAAGTAAATCTGTCTTTGTCCTGGTTTTTGTACAAAATTCTGATACTACTTAATGCTTTCTTCCACCATCTGCAAAAGCATCACAGTTTTAAGTGTTTACTAATTCCATGTTTTTAATAAATATTCCTACCAACACTTGCATGGGCTGAACGATCTTAACTACGTAGAGCAATCTTTTACCTCTCCTGGGGGAAATAGGTTTTCTACAGAACAGCTCTGTTAATGTAAATACAAAATTACAGTGTTTAGTGCATTGCTAGCATATCTGGACTATTAAGAGAAATGAGGAGAAAATGAATTTGTGACAATTAGTTTGTGAATTAAAGGGAGGAATGAGAGAATGAACAGGCTTTTATTAGATCTGCCCCAAGATGAGTGTACATGTATAGGTGATTGCATGTGTTCAGTAGCCATTTTTTCTAGATGTGTGGAACTCTGTAATGAAATGGGACAGCAGATGACTGCTAAATGCAGCAGTTAGCACCAAATCTGTCAGAACCTATATCTCTGTATGATGAGTTAGTAAATAGGAAATGGATTCAAGGAATACTGGCAGCAGTATGAGAGGTTTATTAAAAAAACCCCACAAAATAGATTAAAATCCCAAAGATGATTTTGTATTACATTGCTTCTGAGCCCTTGGATTCCAGTTGTTAATGTTGCTCCACAGTCTTGGTCACCTACTAGCATGAGAAAAGTCTGGATTTTCTTATTTCCCAATATTGAAATGAAATCCAAATCTGGAATGAATAAGAAAACAGTAAGATAAATCCAGCTGTCTTGTTTCAATCTCAGTAATTTCAATCTCAGTAATGCATTTTGATCCCTGTGATGGAACAGTCATTCTGAAATCAGAATTTCCTTTGGAAAACATGCAAATGGAGTATTTTGGCATTCTAGAAATGGTATTCCATTATGCACACTAGTTTAGGCAAGATCAGCATTTCCCTGCCAGTTTACTAGTGAGAGGTCTCTGAACAGATTCTTAGCTGGCAATCTGTGTAGAAGCAGAGGAATAGCATTAGACATTTCCCATGGGCTTGGTGGGCCATTTTCCTTCCCCAGGTTGTACTATATTATGATTATTCAAAAGCCCTTTAAAATTCACTTTTCTAAGCAAATGTTGAGAAAATTAATAGAATAACAATTAAAAAAAAGAATTCATCACCATATATTACACAGCCTAGTTCCATGTTTGAAGTTGCAAAGGTGGCATCAGTGAACATGGTGATCATGTTGTTAGAGACATGTATTAGCTTTTTAAATTTGGTTATGCATCTTCTCTCTGAGGTATTAGCTCAGTCCTCAGTGTCTTAACACCACATTCAAAAATCTAATTTGTTCCTCCAGCCTATATTTGCATGCCAGATGCCTATAATTCCTAATGCTATTTTCTCACTAATAAGAAAGATGTGGCTTTATGTTCAGATTTGTGCTGAAGGGCCTGGCTGCATATTGACTTTCAGCTTGGCTCTCTGTTATAGGAACTGGTGATATTCTCTGTGTGTGATGAAGTCTTTTCTATAAGGCTATGTTTTGGAAATATTTTTGATTTTCTGTAGATTTCAAAAACTTGTTTCTTGTTATCTGCAAGCTTATTTTGATTGTGTATATCTTCTGAATGGAGGTGTATTTTAAACATCTATTTTAAAACATGTATTAAACATGTACTTTAGTCTTTGTATTTTAAGGGTATCTCTCATGGTTACCCATGATCTATTTATTCAAGAGATAATTAACAAAATACCTTCTGGTTTTGTACTCATACTCTGCTGTTACAATCATGCAAGGCTAATTTGGGCAATGTTTGTACATTCATCCTTTCACAGGAAGCAAAAGTGACATGTTACCTGAACGAGATCCAATCAAAAAGCCTGGTGGAAAACCTGATCTTGGAAATGACTGTAAGTCCTATATATAAATAAAAAGAAAGTAAAATGTTTACTTGTATAACTTTCAAGATCTACTTTTAGGATTTAAATTCTACTTCTGGAATTCAGAGAAGTTTCAGTTATAATTCATCATTATAGAGAATTAGCACTTGTGAGTCTAGTTCCTGTGAACCAAAGGAAACCTGTGATTCTCTGTAATTTTCAGTTTATTCTTACATCTTCATTAGATTTTTATAGACATTCTGACTGCCCTCTCCAGAGAGTTCTTAGGCTTGGCTTCAGATACAATAAAAAGACAAGTGGCATTTTCCTTGACAAGAGCTAAAATCTTGTGTTTAAGGATATGAGTGGGATATTTCCATGCAGGAAACTAATGATAACGTGTGAAGGAAGTGTTTGGGGTTTGCCTCATCTCACCTAAGGGATTAAAATGTCAGCTGCTCAGAGGGGACATCTCTACCTTCAGATCCTGACTGCTGCCTTCAGAGGAGATGAAATCATGTTCCTTGATACAGGAAGTTTGGCTTGGTTTCAGGTCCCTTTTTAGTGACTGTGCACTGCTGTCAGAGCCAGCCTGGGCTGAAAATATTGATTCTTTTCTGTAAAGATGAGTTTCTGCTGACTACATGTGTTATAACAGCATGCTCTGGCATTCATTCAGTATGAGCAGGATTATGCCTTATGTCTTTTTGGTTTATGGGGATCCTTTGCTTTAAGGCTTGTTTGTTTTTTGGTGGTTTTTTTTTTGTTTTTTTTTTTTTAAATAAATATTTGATTAAAGACTATGCAGTGTTTGGATGATGAAACATCTGGACTTAGACATCTAGACCATGCACTAAAAGCAGGTGAGGAATAGAATATAGGTTCTGCTTGTTGCCTGCATGTGCCCCACTGGGATGATCCAGGAAAAATCATTCCCCTTCTGATTTTTTTTGCATGGGTACACACACCTCAGATGAGATCCTCTGAGCCATCACTATGGTACATGCTGTACTGAATTGCTGTGTCATGCTGTGTCCTGTGCTACTTCTCCGAGATGAACATGCTCAATTTCCCTCTGTCACTTGTAGATATTTACATGCCGAAAATTAAATATATACTACCACACTGAGATTTTATAATCAGAGAACAGGTCACCCTATACTCATCAAGTTTCTCTGCAAAGTAGGAAATGGTTGCCGTAGACCAGAGGAGCAGAAACACAAACCCAGCGTGCACAGCATGAAGTGAAGGGCCTGGGCCTGCTGAACCAAGTCCTCCTTGTGCACCACATTGTAAGACCAGGTGAAGGGTCTGCAGAGGAAGCTGTATGAGGAGCAGCTGAGATCTCTTGGTTTGTTCAGCCTAAAGAAGAGGATGCTGAGGGGGGATGAACTGGTTGCCCACAGCTTCCTCAAGACGGGAAGCAAAGGGGCAGCCACTGATCTCTTTGCTCTGGTAATCAGTGATAGGACCCGAGGGAACAGCATGAAGTTGTGTCAGGGGAAGTTTAGGCTGGATATTTGAAAAAGATTCTTCACCCTGAGGTTGGTCAGGCCCAGAACAGGCTCCTCAGAGAGGTGGTCATGACACCAAGGCTGCCAGAGTTCAGGAAGGATTTGAAGAGCACTCTCAGACAGGTGGTGTCTGCCTAAGGGAAAAACAGTGTTATCATGGTTATACTCATCATCTATCTGTAGAATACTACAAAACTCTTGAAAAAACAAAAATTCTTGCAAGTTCAAGGCAACATTATATGAAGAAATTACAATTTTCATTTAAGTTGGGCAGTTTTCTTCCACAAATAATTAGAAACAAGTTTTGTTGCATTCCATATTATTCCTCTCAACAAAGACAAGGTTTTTCAAGTTAGTGGTTACTTGAATGAGTATGGCTTCTAGTACATTAAAATGAATATTGACACATTTGAGTTTTACTTGGGATACCACCAAAGTAGCCTTCAACATCTGTGCAAAAGAAAATGGTGCAATGTTAGGTTCCCAGGATATTTGTCCTTGCAAACTGAACAAAAATCTTATCTCCAATGGCAGAATGAAGGTAATCAACCAGAGGCTTTTAACTCAGTGCTAATTTAGACCCGCAGCAAGTCCTGTAGTGGCAATCAAGGCAGCAGACTAACTGCAGTTTTATTATGCTCTTATCTAAGATTTCTGAAATAATCAAGAATAAACCATTATTCTTAATATTTTTAGGGATTGATACGACAGTCAGTTCCATACAGATTTTGGAAACTCAGCAAAGGATTGACAATCGCTATTGTAGTAAAAATCTGCAGTGCAGGTAGGTGAATTGTTTTACTACGCTATGGTGGAATAAAACACCATTAATGTGGCCTGGCTGGCTCCTGCTTATAGTTGTTTCCTCTAGTATGCAGTAGTCTTTGATACCTTTTTATATTTTTTTTCTGTTTAAATTTAAACACAATTTCCATGTTTTGGTGAAGAAACTGTCTGTCTCAAAATCCCATGTGTATTAATGCAACCTTTTTCAGCTCTGGAAACTACAGCTATGTTATTCCTATTAACAAATACACGCCCATGGATGTGGAAATCTCACTGGAAATAAAGTAAGTACAATTAAAAGGAACACATACAAAAGACAATAGTGGTTCTTCATTTGATAGAAATTTTTGCCTGATGTCCATTGTTACACAAATTTGTCCTATTCAGAAGAATGGGAAAAATCTATGCACAACTAAATTGTTAATGTAGACTTTTTGAGTAGATTCCTTGCTGTTGCGTAGGCCCAATACCATTCTCACCTTAAGGAAAATTTCACCCGATGTTGCAGGTATTGAAATCCAGAAGTCTCAAACTTCCATCCTAATAATCATTTGAGCAGACATGTATGTGTATATTGTCAGGATTGTGGTCTCTGGCCTAGGGATCTGATTTTTCTTTTATTGTAGAGAAACATTATTAGGAGCATAACATGAGTAACTCCAGAGATTACCTTCTTTGGGCCTGTTGTGCCAAGCCCTGTAAAAGGAGTGTTCTTCTGGTAATGCATAAAATTATGTCTTACAGCAGGGAAAAGCAGCAAACTTATTCCTTTCAGCAGATATTTTCTCCTCAAAAGCTCGCTTCCATGATGTTCTCCCAGAGGGAACAAGTAATTTCTTTTGGAGTTTTATTCTGAGAAAGGCCAGTGATAGCCAGAACAGCTGCCAAACAATCTTGCTTGAAAACAGTTTATGACTCCTGTCTCTGCAAGAAAGGTCTCGTCCAGTCTTTTGATCTTCAGTGCTATCCCTGTAAACATCTGCCTTTTTCAGATAAGATGAAATATAACAGTACTCCTGAAGTGTCTGCTTGTTTTCTACAGCCACTGAAAATTTGTCTTTTAAATGTATGCCATTATAATCCAATAGTACAGCCCTCCCATTTAGGGATTAATACATCATGTTCAGAGTTTCACTGAGTATGACTTTGTTTTGAATATTGGTTTGCAGTTTGGGGGCAACTGATTTTATTTTTAATTAAGTAACTTATCCATATTTTTCTCTGTTTCTTGAAGAACCACAGAGCCATTAATTATATTTCTCTGCAAAGTTGAATTTGGAAATTATTGCTCCTATTATTCTTCAAGCCGAAATAGTAGGAAGGATTTCCAAGAAACCACACAGGTAAGGTTTTTGTAGCAATACTCTGACTTTTGGGAATCATTTTTATAAAACTAATGGCTGCAAAATTCTGGTCTTTATTGAAGTACGGGAACTCCAAATGCTGGTAACTTTGAGTCTGTCAGTCATGGCTGGCTTTGGTATTGACCATAATTAGATGCAATCTTTTTGTTGTAGTCAGTTTTCTGCTGAATTTTATGAAAATCTGTCCAATGATTCTCTGCAGGGACAGTTTTGATTCTACTTCAGCCTAAGTCACCTCTACAACTCATTATAACTCCAGAGATACTTAAGAAATGGGAATAACATCACTCTGAGCTTTAGGAGAGCCCTCCAAACACTCATCTACTTTATGGTTTCCATTATTATCTTATGGATAATGAAGTCCAGTTTTAAAGTCTAGAATTTGCTGGTAACAATGGTAGTATTCTGCTTTATTTCTGTGTGAACAGGAGTTTACCAATAAATCCCTCTAGGGAAAATTCTTCATTTCAAAAGCGAAAGTTGTTTATGTGTAATGGGTTGCCTCAATGGGGATAAAAGCTGGTAAAACAGGTTAGCTTTTCCCCATTAAATAATATTTAGTGACTGGGTCTTGAAAATCTTTAAGCATCTCCAGTAAATTGATGAAGGCTTTAAACTCTGTTCAAGTTCCCTGGACATATGGAACTCCTCTGAGGCCCCCATTTGTCAATGTTTGTTTGGAAAAGTTTATTCTGACTAAAACAGTAGTAAAGACAGAAGCAATGATAATAGCATTTCTGAACACATTGTAGGAGAATCATCCCATCCCTGAATTCGTAAGTAATTTCAGAGTCTTTAGAATTCTGATCTATGCTCCCATACATAACATGTTTTTAATAGATTTTAATTGTTATTTGTTTGTTTGTTTGTTTGGTTTTTTGTGCTTAGTCAAATTACAGCACTTGAGATACCTTCAGTCTTAAGGTGACTTTTTGCTCAGCTTTTCAAATGTCTTTGCAAAAAGTTTCAGGCTTCTCTGCAACAGTGGCAAAGTCATCTGAAAGCCCAAATTTTCCCAGTTTTGGCCTGTCTGCTGTAATTTCAACAGAACTGAAATTAAGTCAGACACAGAGAGTTTCACAATGCATAAATGACCTTGAAGCTTACTGACAAAACTGGTCAAAGAGATTTCCTGTGTCAACCTGAAATCCACATCAAAAGACTAAAGCTAACTAGCCTCCAGCAGCAGTGAGCTTTCAGATTTGATGTGACTCAGAATAGAAATGCTACCAAGTTGAAGAGTTTTCTTTCAAGAGGATTTTTCTAGGGATGGGAAGGCTTATTCTGTACCAAAGGGCAGAACAGCAATCATTTGGACTCACCAGTCCCACATAAATTTTGCCATGTGAACATATAATCTCCAGCAAGAGGAGTATCAGAAAGTGAAGTGAGGAGCGAAAGATGAAGGAGTTGAGACACTAGAAAATATATGTTTACCATAGATCATAAGGTAAAAGAGAGGCGAGGATTGAATTTTGTTTTATTCATTGTAGCATGAACATTTCAGATACAAAATATGTTGTTGCACTTTTGCATGGCAGAACAGTTTCATGGCAGCATGAATCCTTATGGGTATCTGTTTTTGAAATACTGAGTGAAGACACTCCCCATATCTTTATAATACATGGAGGAAATTTTTGGTCTTCTGAGTACTGCTAAAGTTGCTGTCCCAAAATCAGCAGAACTGTCATTTGCTAATATTACAGATTAAAGCTCTCAGGCCACCTGGCACATCAGGAACAATCCCTATTTGTTGGGGGATTTGCTTAGAAAACAAGTGAGGGAATCCAGTTTTTCAAAGCCAGCGGAGTGTCACTGGGAGTTCCCCTGTGGAGCTGATAAGAGTAAACCCACTTTTGCAGAGTGGGTTTAAAAGTCAGTGCTTGGTCTTTAAATACTTTGACTGTAGTTATCAAGGCTTGGTATCATAATTACCTTGCACTGCATTTGTCAATTAAATATTTCCAGAGTCTATACTTCTCTCCAATTTCCTATGAAGTGAGGCTATCTAATCTGTCTCTCATTTATCACCTAGGGACGCCAGCATGTTTGGGCTCTCCCCGTATCTAAGTTGTACGACAGCGCGTACTCTTTCCGCGTAGCTGTGCCGGTAAGCCTTCTCAAATGACAGCCCAGCAAAAGACAAATAGCATTTAAACTGATAGAAGTTCCTATATTAATCTCCTTTATTTTTCTTTTGCAGGGCTTTGCTAGCTGCTCAACAGACCATTACTTTGCTGGAATATTTTTTACTGATTATTACTTCTACTTTTATCGGCAGTGTAACTAAAATGTTGCCAAATATTCTGTTATTTGGGGAAAAGATGAGAAACACTTAATATGAAAAAGAGACTTGCAAATAACCCTGGATATTTTTAAGCCTCTTTCTGGGTTGTATGGGATTTTCTTGTGGGTTTTTTTTTACTTTTAAATTAACAAAAAAAAAAGTAGAAAAATAAAGTGTTTGACAACAACCATAGCTCTGCATTTCCAGAAAACGTTTCTAAAAAGACACGAGGTAATGGAGTATATGATGTTGTTGTGGGTGGAGTGGGAGTTTCAAAGTTTATTAGAGAAACCTTTCCATTGAGTCATAAGGTACAGAATGGCCTCTGGCTTTCTAAACTCCTCAGAGAAGAGTCTAGGTGTGGTTAGATCCAATCTTAGCCCCAGACTTGGTTTAAGACTAAGGAATTATACACGTGTTATTGAACCTTTGTACAATTTTGTCATGCAGAATTAAGGATGGCAAGCCAGATGTATAAAAAATGAATTATTTATTATGATGAATGATTTATTATGATAAATAATTACACAAAAATATCTTAATCAGTTACTTATTACACAGTATAGAAGCTAACACTACTAGTATAGTATATGATAATGTACTATATCAAAGCAATGATATTAAAGATATCAGAAAAGAAACAATTATTGAGTAGAGATCAATGTTACTCACCCATACCAATGACTGTGGGCAAACATCTTTAGCTCACCTTAAGAGGCATCCCCACCCAAGGGAGGAATCTCCACACACGTTCCAAGAAGGAGTATGCTAGAAATCCCTGCCATTTGAAAGTGGTGCTTTTATAGTATATATGTAAAAGTGGTACTTTTATTGTATAAAGTGGTTCACTGTTAGTCATTTGTCTCCCGGTCAGCTGTGTCAGCTCAGCATTTTTAGATAAGGATACCTAGCAATATCTGTGACACCTTCACCTCACTGTCAGGATGTTTAACTTTGGGGTTAAACTCTCTTCAAATTCTGATGAGTCAGATTTGGTTCTGCATAATTCAACACGAAAAGCAGCATGACACCTCCTCTCAGTTCACCAATGATAGCTTTGCAAAATTTGCATTGCTCACGTTTTTACTGCATCCCAGGCAGAGCATCCTGCTACTGACATGTAAATAAAATGATCATGTGGATCATCGTGAAGGTACATTGAAGGTATATTGTATGTATTGCAGACAAGAGCAAATGAGTAGGAGCACTGCTGATCCTACCGAAGGGATTACCCTTCAGTTTTCAGAAAATGGGAAGATGATTAAATGTTATTTTAAATGTTATTTGCAATAAGGAGACCTGCTTCTGTCCTACAGGCATATTACTTCTTTTGGTATCTGCTGCCCTTTTTTAGATATAAATCCATGTATTTTTTTGCTAACAGAACCAAAACCAACCAAAACTCTAAAAGAGAAATGTAGCACTCTGAAAATGCCCTCTAAAATAAGTGTAAGTTAGGGAACAACAGGTCAGTTCAGTTGTCTGTGGAAGTGTTTCCATTTCAGAAAGCAGTCCCATCATTACCGCCACAGCTGCATGATTTAACAACACTACTGCTATTTCAACGAGTTATATTTTTGCTACATTTTTTTTCCATTCTGAAACTGTACACCAGGGATAAACTATTTACTCCTAAATCTAGGTTATATATTTTCTTGGTGTTTGTGATTTGTGTTAATATGATGAAAGAATAGAAATATTGAGAAGAAGAATGTCTTGCCTTCATGGCTTTCTGAGTTGCATATGGATACACACCTGCATGGGAAAATTCTTTCTGTTTATTTATATTTAGGAAATACATTTTTAAGGAAAAGCTATGAAAAATAAATTTTACATTAGTTGCTCAGAAAGAAATCAGCTATAATAATAAACTAAACTGTAAATAATTTTGTAGGGTATGTTTAGAGCAATCATTTTTTTCATATAGAGAGTAAATATAATAGACTGTAGACTTTTAAAGATTTATGATGTGAAAACTACATTTGAACAACTGACCTCTGAATGAAATTATTTCACAGTGAAACGGAAACATTAGGAAGAAAAATTAATGTCTAAAAAAGACCTTGCCACAGTCTTTGTAAACACCAGTATGCCTTAATTGTATATTTATTGGCTGACAACGTGATGGGAGAGTTTAATTTGTTTTCCTGCCTTGATTTGGCATTTCTTTTGTCACTATTTTGGGATTTTCTTTAAGGATCTCCTTCTCACTGAATTTTTTTTTTTAGATGCATGTGCTCAGTTGGGGTCAATTGCAATGTCTCTTGTTTTGTTTGGTTTTTTTTTATTTTTTTTTTCCCCTTAAATGACTCATTTGTTTGACCTTATGTGTTTAAGGGGTTTTGTAGTGTGGTTTTTTGGTTTTGTTTTGTTTTTTTCTGGGAAGTATTTGTGGTGTAAACCACTGTTCTATAATATTCTAGCGACTAACTGGTGTTGGAACTCTGGATACAAAATAATCAGAAATTTGTGCCTTTAATTTTTTTTAGTCTGTACTTGAGGGCAGAGTCAACCAGTCACAGATGATAATGCATGTGCAGTTTGAACAAAAATTCCACCTTTTTAGGCCCACCTAGTTTTCATCACACTATTCTGGATTGTAATACTCTCCCCAGTGGCAGAGAGCACTGCAGCAGGAGAATATAAACTCTGTTTCCTGTCATCCAAAGGCTTTCTGTAATTAGAGTCTACGGTGAGGTGCATGTGGGATAGCAAGTATTTTAGTTCCTAAAAAGCTTATGGTGATTTAATTACACATCAGTTTTCCCATTTTAGAATTTTCAACTAGTTCTCTAGTCTTGTCATGTTTGTAGTAAGATACTGCTGAAGATTTCATTCAGGTTTAAGGTGACATGTGGCTGTATGAAGGCTGTGTTCTAATACGTCTGAGATAAAAAATATCAATCTTGCCAAAAGCTAGGGAAGACCTAGCAGAAATTAAATACTTGTTAAAAGAACTGGGGGTGGATGCTCTTTAGCTGTTTACTGGAGTTAAACTGTGACACAGCCACACCAGAAACCCAGTGAGTGACTGACCTACATAACCAGATTTTGATCCATTTCCATATATTTCTGGAAATATAGAAGTTCTAGGAATGATTCTCACTCCCCTAACTGCCAAGCCTTCACTTTACTATGTTTGGGGAAGTGGAACTCATCTTGACAGCGCAGGATTGGTGACATTCTTGGTCTCCTGCTATCCTTCTCCCTTGTATGGCACTGAACTAGAACTGCCAGAGAAGAATACCACAGGGAAAACATGGCCAGCAGCATTTTTCATCCTGTAAAGCCAAAGGAATTATGGATTGACCTTTCCAAATGAAAAGGTTTGTAAAAGTTTAAGCATGTCTGTTGTTTTTTCTTTTTTTTTTTCCATTTCTGTGTCCTCAGTGACAAAGTTACAACATTTTTAATAGTGGTCATTCTAAGTTGAAATAATTTTTTGTGAATACTGAATAATGAATTATTAATGGTTTCTGTAAATTCTTCTTGGAACAGGAAATTCTCTTGTCCTTATCTATTTTTACCGCAATGTGGCTGTAAGAGACCTTCAGACATGCATCACTGGAATATTTCTGTCTGATTTAAGGGGAAGCTAAGGCAAAGCAAACTGCCAAGCTGTGTGAAAGTCATAGCTGTAAGATGCAAAGGCAAATACAGGGCTAGAATGGGGTGATTTTGTATCATCTGATCTGGGTTCCAAACCATGCAGTGCATACCAAGAACATCATGTGGCAATTCATGTTTCTACTTGACAGTAACACAAATTATTTCACTGTGCTTTCACTAAGTTTGATCCAGCAGTGGCAGCAGCATCTGAAGGAAGGTCCTAGGTTACAATATAAGAATGTTCCAGAAGGTCTGTATTTTATCTCCATCTTCATGAACTGTTAAAA
>VXBU01011713.1:182441-202077 GCA_013400315.1 Bombycilla garrulus
GGACTGCTACCAGCACCCTGACTGACAGGGTGTCAGGTTGTATTCTAACTGTCAGGGTTTGTCTTTTTGTTTATTACTGCATCTTGTTCTAATTTTCCTATTAGGTTGTAGTTTGTTGGTTTTTGTTTTACTTTATTTTGTTTATACATATTAAAGAACTGTTATTCTTATCCTCATATCTTTGCCTGAGAGCCCCTTTTAATAATTTGGAGGGAGGGCGTTTACATTTTCTGTTCCAAGAAAAGCTCCTGCCTTCCTTGGCAGGCACCTGTCTTTCAAAACCAAGACAAAAAAAGAGCCAGAGATCACTTCAAAGCCCAGTGCATTAAGCCAAGAGGCTGTAAAGGCTGAAAATCCTGCATGGCCACTTCATGGAAACCAAGGACAAGGCAGAAGAGCAGAATGAGCGGTTCTGAGGTGTGAATCTGCAGCTGGAATTGCTGATAGCCTTTGGCACAGCTGTAGACAGCTGTGAGCAAAGAGGCATTTTGGTCTCCTACTCAGTTCAAGTGACTTTTTAGTTCAGAAGATGTCTGGTAGGTAGTGAGGAGGCCACCTGTTGACATGATGAGAGCCCACCCTGCGAAGTTAGCAATTTTAAAACTGAGTTTGGAGTCCTGCACAGCACAGGTCTGAAAGGGAGACCCAGGGGTGAGCTTTTGATTAAGTTCTGATTATCTACATTTTTCTAGGATTTTAGCTTGCTTTATTAAATCAGAAAAATACTTTCATTAGGATTTGCTGTTGTGGTAAATTCTACTCACAGTGTAAGTTCCTCACTCAGGAGTCACTGACTTCTTGAACTACAAATCTGTTGCATAGAACCTGAGCCAATCCATCTTCAAAATGCAAACCTGATTTATATCAGGTTTACTCTTTGTATTGATATGACTGCTACAGTGTGTTTTAAATAAGCTGGTTCATTTTAGGTATAGAAACTACTTTCAAAATACACAGAAAATTAATCATAATTTTTCCATTGCAGTGCTGTAAGACTTTTATATGGTATGTTGCTATATATGAAGACATGGCTTTTATATGTGACATTATAGTACACTTGGAAGCATTGAACAACTGATGGAAACTCATAATAAGGAAAAGTTTACTGATCTTGCCTTCATCTTGGAATAATTCTATTAATGTCCCAGATAAATTGTGTGGTGGTCTTCCCTGTCCCGGGTGACCCCACAGTGTACAAAAAAGTCCAGTTTTCCAACCCACCTTGCTGAAGGAGTAGTCTGGTGTTGTCGGCTCGTGTTCTCAAGGGAGTTTAATAATTTCTTATCAAAAGTGGATTTCTCTGCCCTGCCGAGGACAGCACAGCAAGGCTTCCAGAGACACACTCTGCCCGCCCCAGGGTCAGCTTCGTCCCTTTATACCATCACCTACCTAACCCTTATTTACAACTACTTTCTGATGACTATCATCTATGTTAGACAGTGTCTTTCTATTCTAAACCAATCCAAAAGTGCCACCATCACCAAGAAGATGGAGGTTATGAAGAAGAAGAAGAGATAACATGCCAAGTGTAAAAATTCTCCATCTTGTGCCTCAGACCCCCCTGTACAGATCTTCAAACCCCTTGTACAGGGCTTCAAACCCCTCTGGACATACACTTAAATTTTTTATTTTAACTTATAGCTACTACTATTTTTCTATCTAAACTTTTGTGACCTGAAATTCTTCACACAAAGTTGATAACTTGTTCCATGGATTAAAATCAAAGCCACAGGCATTCTCAGTATCAATCCAGGGTCTCCAACACCTCTGGCAAGGCTGAAAAGCCTCCTGGCCAGTGTTTGGTCATTAAGAGGTGTCATAGGAAGCCCCTGGGTTCCAACAAAATTGTGCCTAGAAAAACAACTTACTTCATATTTGTGTTCTGTATCACTGACAGTCTGACATGGCAAAAAAAATTCCAGCTGCTCTGCTGGCTTTTGTGGATTGCTCCTCTACAACATGTTTTCTTCCTCCCATGTTCCCTACACATTGGACAAGGCAAAAGGCAGGACTGGCTTTGATTTGAGCTTTTCTTTGAGTTATGGGGTATAATTGGCTGCTCCCTCACACACAGATTTCTTACTTGCCTTTGCAAATATTAAATTGTTCCTATCTGTTTCTTTCTGTGGGCCCAAGTTTTGTATTTTTCAACTTCCTGGCTTCAGATTTTCTTGCAGCTTGAAGAAACATGACTTGGCTGAACCTGCATCAAATTTTATTGTAATAGGTCAACACCTTAAAATTATTAGTAAGCAGAACAGTGAAGCTATTAAGTTAAAAGCCAGGATTTAGATCATTCTAGACAAATGAATGTTTCTTAAGGGAGATACTTCTTTTTGAAACAGGATGTTTGGGAAGTTTTAGTTTGTATCTCCAAAGCTTTGGGTAACATCTGTGACACGAGGAGCCTGGGATGCAGTCCCACTCCTCTGTAGACTTGGAACCACTGATGATGCCTTCATGTCTCCATTGTTTACTAATAAAACTTTGCTAATTGTGTTTTTACTTCATGAAGGGGAAGACGGTTGGGAAGTGGGTCAGCGTTGTAAGGGTAAATGAATTAGGCACACTGAGATGCTCAGATGTGTCAGGAATATATATGCCTGGGACTAATCAAACAGGTCCTGTTTTAGTAAAACAATATGCTCAGCACTTTAGAAAAATCAGGCCCAGTGAGGAGTGTACTAAGTCTAGATTTAGCTTTTCAGCTTCAATGCTTTGATTCTGGCATGTAACTCAATATCCTTCTCAAGCTCCAGAAATATTTCTCCAGAAAAATATGTATGCCTTTATTTCTGTACAGTGGGGATCAAGTAATAGAAAGAAATTTTTTCCCTGTTACACTTCCACACACCCCCTCCCCTGCATTTATGCATGCATGTGTTAAATTCTTCTAATATGGACAGTGTAACTTTAATTAACATCTGCAAACCATCACCTAATACCTGGAGTGTCAGTTGCTGGCTATGAGTCATTAATTTAGCTGAAAGAACTGTGCTTTCTAAGGGAAGGCCAAGGCATAAGTATGTCCCAGTCTTAGATCACATGTATTTGTCCAGTGATTTTCTTCCCCTCCTGCTCATCCTTGGGCTGTGCTGGCAGGTGGTCAGGAGTAGCCTGGCTGATGTACCCAGGGCACTGTGGGCATTGCCTGGAACTTCAGTGAAATTCAAGACGTGTAGTGGCACTTTAGTTAGTTCTAGTGTGTCCTGTCTAGGTACAGTGCCAGTAAAAAGAGAAAAATTCACGCACACACAACACTTTGGGCACTAATTTCCACATAGGCATAGTTTCCCCTCTTCAGCTTCACCAAATAGCATGTTTTCTGTCAAAAGAGCACATGAATTAACATTTTCAGTGAAAACCCTATATTCAAAATAGGTTTTGCACTGGCAATCCTGGCCCAATTTTAACTCTGGTTGCTATGGTGCTCTGTGGGCTGTGTGTCCAGCAGGGCAGGACAATGTGGGGATGGCACACAAGCCTTTTGTTGCTCCTTGGCCGGGGTCCAGCCAGCTTGGTTCCCCCCTTCTCCCTCCACCCCACAGCAGCTGGCAGCAGCCTACATCTGCTGATCAGGAGCAGTGGTCTGGCTGCAGCCTCTGGTGCCTCTTTGGGTCTGTGTCCTGGAGGAGGCACCTTCTCCCAGGCACCCAAAGCTGTTCCTCTGCAGACCAGAAGTCCCGTCCTTTGGCTGCATGCCCCTGTATTGGATAAGCCTTCATCTTCCTGCTCCTGGTTTTTAAGCAGCCCCTCTCCTCATTCCTCACTAGCTGCATTCCAGACATCCTGTGTCTGCACTACTCCCTCCAGAAAAGGAACTCATCACAATACTTTCAAAGGATGAGATCTGAAATAGGTCATCCTAGTAATGTGGAAAGTGACTTCTATGAACAGGATCTGAAACAAAACTAATTATTTTAAAGGCATATTTAAAAAATTCTAGTTGATGTTAAATATATCACAATTGCCTATATGCAATACTATAAGCACAGGATTTGCAAATTTGAGTTACATATTAATTTAGCTGGGAGATAGTCTGCAGAGTATTGAGCACTTCGCATTTTTCATTCAATCTCAATGTTACACTTTGCCTTCCATAACATAATCCAAACCACAGACTAGCTGGCCATGTTAATTAGAATCCTTTTTCTGCTTTTTATTAATCATTATGGTTTTGCCCTAGAATTATGAAGTGGTCATGATGTATCAGGAAGGAAATCTGCTGGACTAGTGTCTTGGTTTTGAAAGACAGGTGCCTGCCAAGGAAGGCAGGAGCTTCTCTTAGAATAGAAAAAAATGCAAACCCCCCTCCCTCCAAATTATTAAAAGGGGCTCTCAGGCAAAGATATGAGGATAGGAATAACAGTTCTTTAATATATATAAACAAAATAAAGTAAAATAAAAACCAACAAACTACAACCTAATAGGAAAATTAGAACAAGATGCAGTAATAAACAAAAAGACAAACCCTGACAGTTAGAATACAACCTGACACCCTGTCAGTCAGGGTGCTGGTAGCAGTCCGGTTTGAATGGTGGCTCCAGTAGTGCTCCTGGGGTGACAGACGGTTCTGCTGAAGCAGAGATCCTGTAGAAGGGCGGACTTTTCCTCCAATGGTCCAGTGGTGATGTTGAAGGGTCTGGTTCTTCCTCTGGGAATCCAGTGGGAGAGAAGGCTGCTCCTCTGGGAATCCAGTAGAAGGCAGTTGCCTGTTCTGTCCAAATGCCCAGATTATATCTAGGTGGGAATGCTTGGCTCCTCCCCCTGGGCGGAGCTTCTCACAATGTGCTGATGTCATTCTATGAGTCATGTGGTGTGTCCTTAATTGCCCATTATACAGGAAATGGCTCCCAGAGGGAGTTATCTATGACTCATGGGGCAAGGTGTTAATGGCCCATTATCAGGAGATGGTCCGGGGGAGGAGGCAAGGAAAACACTGCCCCTCCTGATTTTAACAGTTCATGAAGATGGAGATAAAATACAGACCTTCTGGAACATTCTTATATTGTAACCTAGGACAGCCAGAATGCAGTATTTACAAGTTGAGACTTCTGCCTGAAGCATATTGGTGATTCCTAAAATAAGTTGTGTTCTGACTACTTTGTTTTATCTGCAGAGCTTGACATGAATTTGGAACAAAGCTCTTTGGGTTAAATTACATACAAAGAAATCATTATGCATTTGGATGACACATTTCCTCACTGAAAACCTAGATTAAGATTATATCATTATGGGGTGAAGGTGACAGAGAACTTTTGTTGTCAATAGGCCTAATCCTGCATTTTGGAGGCACGGAGCCATGCAAGGTCCCCCTGTGGACCTTCATGGCCTTTACCTTGATGGTAGAGGGAGAATGGTTGGGGTCAGGGTAGGGCTGCAAGGGGGAACATCAGAGGTTCCTCAAGATGCACATGAAAGGGACAAGAATAATTGTCAAACTGGAGGTGACAGAGCAGCAGGAAGGATACTCTCATTCCCAAAATTAGCCCAAAAGCTGTTGGGACACAATTTTGATCTTCCTTCCTCTGTGAAATTCTTTGCACAAAGGCTGTTTTTGTTCAGATTTGGTGAGACAGATCCCAAACAAGTAATATGCTCTGTGTGCTGTTGCTTTTTTTGTAAATTACTATTTGTTCATGGTGAATTGAATTTTTAACGAATTTGATGTGATGATTAGGCAATCATTTTAGCATGTATTTTTTCAATTATCTCTTGTTAACAAAATGAGGCAGTAGCTAATCATGATCTGTATTTTCTGACTTCTCACAGTGTTAATTAGAGACTGTGAATATTCTTGCTGATGTGGTTGGACATTTTCACATCCAGTGGTGGTTATAATGGTTATGTCCTGTAGTTATGCCACCCATACATGGGCCAAGACCCTCCACCCAAGGATGATACAAGGATGAGAATGTTCCACAGGCAGTCAGATCTGCTTAGAGGGCTTTGCTGCACTCTTCCCTTCTCTGCTCTCTGTTGCTGTTGGGGACTGTGTCAGTGCATACATTTGGGGCAGAAAGAACAAAATATCATGATGCTTATAAACAATGCCTACTAATACCTCAGGGTTTTGCTGCAGGGAGTTTTGTGCTAGGCTTTACTCTTTTATTGCCATAGTTGCATTTAACTGCAAACACCTATTTTTACTACTCAAAGTAAATGTCCTTTTGTACCATTACTATCTGCTTTGAGCTTTAGCAAGGGGATCTGAGATACGCAGATTGAAGAATCAAGGCCCCAAAACTTTCTAGAAGGTTCTCTTTCACTCTGAAGAATGATATGCTTCAGCTGAGCATGTCTCTCACCAGTGCAGGGGTATCCATCCTACAGCAGAGTAGGACAGAGATGGGCCAGGAAGACATGAAATACCTGCAGCATTAAACCCATGGCCTTTCATGATACCAAGAAAGTTTCCTCTGAGCCAAATCTGCTGTGACTTGGACAGCTCAGCACAAGCTCTGACTATCTGTGAATGGAGTTGTTCTTTAAATTATTACCCATCTTGTAAGCCTTTATTGGGCACCCTTTCTGCAAACTCATGATTCTCAGTTTCTAGGCTGCTTGGGAGTCTGCTACAACCTTATGATTTTGCAATTTGAAACTTCAGGAAGCAATTTATTTTTCTTCCTTTGGAAGATCTTGGCTGCAAAAAAAGTGACTTCCTGTCTTCTCAATTTGGTCAGGTTTTTTAGGCATTGTTAGTAGTTTTCTGATTTCTTCAGGCAAATAAACTTGCACTAGCAACTTGTTGGGTAACCTCATTGATGGCAGGGTGCTGGTGAGCATTGCTGACTGGCTGCTGAAGGCTCATAGCCACTACTTAAAAAAAAAAACCTATGAAATCTACTGTGTGGGACTGGTTAACTGCCTTGTTTTTGCCCTCATGACTGCACAGCTCTTACTTTCACTGGACTTTTGCCATCTCAGGTATTCTCTTTTCTAAAGTGCACTTAACAGCTGGGCTTTGGCTGCTGAAGTGATTGTAGTGGTATTCAGTTCCTTCTCTCCCCTGTAGTCTCTTATGTTCCCATCTAGCTTCTTCCTACAGCATCACAGCTGAAGCAGTTCTAATTATCCTCTTGTCAGTTATCACCTTCCTAGGTGATCTACTTGCTTTAAGGATTTGACTATTGCCTTGTCACTTGGTAACTATAATCCTAAAATTAAAATACTTACCTTTATCTTCCAGAAATATTCAATGGGCTTGGGATCTCTCTGCTGGCTTTTGTGTTTCTCCTTCCTTCTGGGCCATCAGTTTTGTCCCTATACTTTCTCATGTAAATCCCTCTTTCAGGTCACTATTTCCTAGAAATACTAACCTAAGTCATCAAATGCTCAGCCATGCTACCAAATATATCCTTTGTGAACTTTCATACTACAGTTTTGTTCCTTCAACATCTTCTGTGTTTGTAATGATCTTACTGACTTCAACTGGTGCTCCAGGCAGCACTGAGGGGCCTTTGGGAACACATAGCAGACCTCCAGGTGCTTTATCTGCACATTCTCCTGAGCACAGAGAGCAAGCAGAAAATAATAATAAAAAAAAAAATTAATAGAAGTGCTTAACAAAAAGAATGGAAACTGTTTCTGGTTCACTTTACTGACCCTTAAGGATTTATTTTTGCATTAAGTCATGTGGTTATATGTGTTTTTCAAGACAACGAAGAGTGACACGAAGGATCTAATTTAATCCATCTGTCTTGGAAAGTTTAATTTCCTTGCTTCTGTTCAGACAGCTACCAAGAACCATATCCCCTCTTTACTTATTTAAACTGAATTAGGTATGATGATTACACAACTCAAAACAAAAAGTGTATACAAGAAGAAACAATGTTCTGTTTCTGGAATAAGATATATGTAGATTTTTTTTTCAACATAGAAATAATGTAAAAAATCAGAGTCTGTCAAAGTCAAGCATATTAAAGCAGATGGCTGAAAGAAGACCCATATGCTGTACATAGTATAAGATTTTCTTTCTCTTCCATGTCTACCCTCTGAGAGATGAAAAACTACAAGGACTGAAACTGAAAGCATCATTAAATGTTAATCTGCTGGGGCTTCCTCAGTGCTAGCGAGGTCAAGCTCTGCTGCAGAACGCGGTGACAGACGGAGCATCCTCTGTGAAATCTCTCCGTGCTGCCAAACGCCGCAGAGAGACGCGCGGTCTGTTGCTGTGCCCGTGCTCTGACCGCCCACCCCAGGAGCTCCCAGGGGTGGGATTGCTCCCAGGGACCCAGCCCCTTGTGCAGCAAAGCGGCGGCACGGGCGGACACCGAGGCAAGCAGGATGGCCTTTAGATTAGGGCTGGTAATGAGCTTTCTGCCTCTATGAGCATATTGTAACCTGTAGGCAGGAAAATGCGGTTTTTGAAAATGGTTTGCCCTGGCATAGGGCTGAGCTGGGGAATCTCTAAATCCCTCTGAAGGGCAATGTCCCTGCTGAGCCTTATTCCTGTGTTTTTCATTGCCTTGTATTAGAAAGGCTCAAGTCTTGGAGACTTACCATGTTTGCAAAATTAAGTTGAAAGCTCCTTGAATGACAGCCTTAAGGGCTTTTCATAAAAACACATAAAGCTGTGCTGCCGCTTTGGCAGAAGAATAGGGTTTTGCTTGGTCTCTAGATACACCTGCTTGTGACCAGGCTCCCGGCAGTGCTGCACTTTTGGCATCACCACTTCGTAACTCACTAGCTAATTTAGTCATGAAGCTGCTGACAGGAAAACAAAGCAGCTGAGTTCCTCCCTAAAGCTTTGGCTCAGCAAAAATGGGAACAACACCCAAATCAATGCCTACCCCAGCTGCTTTTTGCCGAAGTCCTTAGCAGTGGAGGAGCTGAGACTGCTCCCCAGGACTGCCAGAGCACACTGTGCATTAGGACCTGTCTGCTGTCGTTCAGGAGGGAGATAACTAGCTCAATGTGACCTCCCCCAGTGGCATTGCACACAATTGTGTGCAAGCTTCATCCTCTGTTACACTCTGCTGCAGTGTAAACCTGGCCATAAGAGTGAGTGTTCAGCTACGTGGTGCTTTCCAGGGAGAAGTGGGCAAGCCAGCTAGTAGCCCATCATAAAAATATTAGCGAGGTCTCTACAAATATTGCTGAGCCCTGCAGCAGTGTAACTTGAGAGCCCTCACAGCTTGTAACTGTAACTCTCCAGACATTTCCATCAAGGATTAGGGAAAAAAGAGCCCTCTTGACTCCTCAGGAGAGGTCTTCTGACATCTGCTGCAGGGTAATGATGGTCCTTATCATAGTTCCCATAAGTAGGAATTTCACTTTAGGGAGTCTGGTCAAGATGTTTTATGTCAGATCAAGTATTGATTGGAATAATGTGCAATTTTCTGGATGATCCAAGTTAAACATCAGTTCCCACACCACTGAGTAGTTCACTGGAGGTTTTCTTCTTGCTTGAGTTGCCTGCATCTGAGCTCTGAGCCAGAGAGTCCATCAAGTGACTTCTGTGGGGCACAAGGGCCACTGGGAGGCACCTCAGTCCTCCATGAGGAAAGCCATTCCCAATACTGACTATTAGCCTTGCCTGTGATGAACAGCAGCTCTTCTCTGCTTCCCATATTGTTGCTGCTTTTTGCTTTGTTTTATTTAACAAGTTCCTCTAAAGAACTTTGTTTAGGCAAACAAAATTTGAAGTGCAAACTTTAGAAATATCTAACACACATATATATCTTTGGCAAGATTCAAGCACAGAAAAGAGGGAACAGATATACTGACAGATGGAAAAGGATACAGCTGAAGGAATTGATCCATGAAGGGGCCTCTTTAAAATGTGAGGCTGCTTTGTACTCACTACCTTTGCTTTCATTTGAATTATAATGTCAAAATAACTAAAATGATTGAAGCACAGACAGTCATACTTGAAGGAAAATACACATTTATGACAAATTAACCATTTCCCTACTTGAGGAGAAAGTACCTTAGGCACAAGCTAGATGATGCTAGAGCATATGGCTAAGATGGTGTCTACCTAACAGCTGTGTGAAATTAAAATATGATGATCAAAACAGACTTTACTAAGGAAACCTCTGCAGTGTAAGAGGCTTTTTAACACCTGGTTTTGTCTACTGCTTTTTTTCTGACTATATAAAAGTCATTTCTACATCCCTGAGCCTCTCAAAATGCTGTCAAATATATCAACTTACAGAAACCGCTCTTTGATATTATTATTTTGTAGTGATTAATACAGACAACCCTGCACTGTGATTTAAAATAAGGTCGGTTTTGTCTCTCTCCTTCACTTCTCTATTTGCATTACATCAGGAGAGCAGACAGACATTCCCCATTGCCAGAGGGCAGTGCTGCTTGGCATGGAGCATATGAAGATGTGCATTGTGGAGTAAGTGTTCAAAAGCATTTGTGGGTCTGAAGGGCATAATTCCTATTGAAAACCAGTGGGAGCTGTACTTAGGAGTTTCCTATTCTGCAGAGCTTCCCCTAGCACACTTATGTCTGTACTTCCCCTGTTCATACTTAGGGGGAAAACCACCTATGGCTGTGATTTAAATGATTGAGTGACTTTTAGAAGTTTTCACATGCCTAAAATGTGAATCAGATTGACCTGAAGAATGAAAGAATGTCACTCTTTCACCTGTAACTACAGTCAAAAATTTGTGACCATAAATGTATTCAGAGGATCTAATAATGCCTCTGAGGCCTGTGCTGCTGCTGTGCACTCTGGTAGCCCTTCAGGGTGATTTACCCCATGCATCAGAGCCCAGATTGGAAGTATGCATTTGCTTCAGAGCAGAAGGGAGAAGGAAATAGTACCATGAAAGTTGAAGAATTCTTTTTCTTATTTTTTAAATTACTGTTCTTTTAAAAAAAATTTTACAGATTTACAGAAAAGCAAGATCTTTGCACTTTTTAAAGCACACCCTGTGAAAACTTCAAGCTGCATATAATTTCACCCATGTAAGAAGCTGAACAGAAAACAAAGAGACCTTTCATTTAGGTAAAAGTCCCACGTGCTTTAAGATTTCATACTTAGTACCTTTGTTTGTACTTGTACAACTTTATCAGCATGTGGCAAACACAGCAATATCCCTACACTGAAGTGTGGTGGATGGAGCACTGTATGGTGAGTCAGGAGAATCATATGACTCACCATATGATATTCTGCAGGACTTAGTCTCGGCTATTCTTCACTTACAAAATGTTATAAAAATGTTTTCCTAGCCACATAGAGTGCTGTGACATGTATGGGTCACTGAGTGTAGCAAAAGGAGTAAAACCGGAAAAGCTGAGTATGTTCGATGCATGCAAATACGCCTGGAGGGTAATAATTTAATTGGCAGAGTGCCCTATTTTTCTGGCTAATGGGCTGGCTTAGTGAGTTCCTGCAGTGCCTGACATACTGGCCTGCTGCTGTTCAGACACAGTTGTACATCTGGTGAACTGAGCTGGGCTGCTCCATCTCTTGAACCCGTTTGGTGAGTGTGTCAGAGCTGAGGGGATGCCTAAATTCTCAGCCAAAGAGCTGTGCTTTTGTCTGAGGCTTGATGTCGTGCTGGAAGGGGTTTTTCCTGCAGTGTGCAAGGTGATGGGTGGGCACAAGTGGGAAGCTGCTGTGATGTGTGGAAGAAACGGCACTTGCAGAGCACTGGTGCTGCTCTGTGAGGTGTACACGTGGAAATATAGGTCAGTGAAACATCCAGAGGGGCTGCACAGCTGCAAAGGGCATATTTACACATGCAGGGTGCAGATGGCAGGCTTGAGCTAAGACAAGCTGCTGTGAGCAGTCTGGTGTGTGCCTGGGGAGGGAGTGCCAACACTCGCTATATGAGCCTGGTCCTCACAAACAGCTATGGTGCTTTGGTCCAGAGCAGCCCTCAGGCTGGCAGGGCTATTTTGTCGCCAGAGTGGGGTGTCATCTGTGACACAGGACTGTAGGTCATTAGGATTGCCCAGGTCCCGTGGCTCTCCTGCAAGTCCTGGCCAGGTGTGTCTGGTTTTTGGAACTTCACTGGGCTTTGTCACAGTGAGTGTGAGCAAGGTGAGGCTTGGAAGTTAGAGCAGGTGTTGTCTGTGTTTTCCAGCTTTGTCAACTGATCTAACAGACATGGGCTTGGATCCACAAGCCTTATTTCATGCCTGAAGCAGTGGCAGCCAGTTTTGCTCTTATGCAAGCCAAAACAGCTTCACTTGCATCAGCTGGTGAAGTATTTATAGGTTTGTATTATGATGTGTCCCGAGTTTTATGGTCCTTTCCAGCTTACTTGTGTGTGCAGCTTCTTTTAACATTTCTCTATTCTTTGCTGTTTGGGTTTATTTGACACAGCCATGATTACCCTGGTACCAATAGAAGCTGATGGATGAGGGGATTGAGAGCAGCCCTATGGAGAAGGACTTGGGGGGCTGCTGGATGAGAGGGAGGATATGTGCCAACAATGGGTGCTTGAAGCCCCGAAAGCCAAATGTATCCTGGGCTACATGCAAAGCAGCATAGCTAGCAGAGCAAGGGAGGGGATTCTTCCCCTCTGCTCTGGTGAGACCCCACCTGGACCACTGCATCCAGCTCTGAGGTCCCCAGCACAGAAAAGATATGAACCTGTTAGAATTTGCTGATCGTGGAAGCCAGATGTTCCCACTTGGCATTCAATGTGTCTGTCTCCCTGTCCATCTTAGAGTGAAGCTGCAAGGCTGGGTTCAGTGGCAGCCCTTCTGAGTTTGTTGCCTGTTCTGGTTTATGAAATAAGCTCCATATAACCTATTTCATATGTTTATTTACCAGAAAACGTATTTGTTTGTGATATCACAACTGAGCATGTTCATGGATATTTAATCACTTCCAGGATAAGGCAAAGATTTTCTCTACAAGGAATTTTAAGTCTAATATTAGTTCTGCCTTAGCCTGGATTATGTGAGCACTGACAAAAATTAATTTGGTGGTTTATTCCTGCTGTGGAGAATTCAGGGTCTTTGTTAAGGGATTCTAAGATTGTTCTTACCTAATAATTAAATCTTAATCATGTTTTTGCCAAAACCAGTATATTTGGCTTGCAAGGGAGGAGATCTCTCTGTATCTGTCTGTCCCTCCTCCTCCTCCCAGTCGTGTTTGCCTTGTTAGTTTTTCATCTCTGACTCAGTGAACTGATACCTGGATCTGCTGTGCTCGAAAAATCCCTGTTCTGCATCCTGGCAGGAGTAATTTCATTTTGTTGCCCTGGCATCCAGAGGAGGTTTTCTTTCCCAGGAATGACACGCTTTCTCTGCCAGGAGATGCGGACTCACAGTGTGACTGGCACGGAGCCATTGTGTGCAGTTCCTGCTGGTGCCAAGAGGGGACATGCAGTTGAGATCAAAGGGCTCCAGGCAGGAGGCCCTGGAGAGATCCTGTTTTCCATCCGTCCCAAAGGATTTGTGGCAGAGTTACCATGGGTAAATGACTTCTGTCATTGTAATAGCCAGCCTGGAAAACTGTTCGTGTGTGACAGAGCAGGAAACTTGCTAGATTTAGAAAAAGATAGTATGTAATGCAGTGTGTATTTGTGTACATTGTCATGTTGTATAATTAATCCCATATGTATACTGTTCTGGATTCTGGTATCATTTACAGGACTTAAGTCCTTTCTTTGTTCTCCCCAAACCCACAAAATCACAAATTCAATGAGGTTAGAAAAGACCTTTGAGATCATCAAGTCCAACCTATGACATAACACCACCTTGTCAAACAGACCATGGCACTGAATGCTACATCCAGTCTTTCCCTAAACACCTCCAGGGATGATGACTCTACCATCTCCCTGGGCAGCACATTCCAGTGCCCAGTCACTCTTTCTGTGAAGAATTTCTCCCTGACGTCCAATCTAAACCTCCCTGGGTGCAGCTTAAGACAGTGTCCTCTTGTCCAGTTGCTGGCTGCCTGGGAGAAGAGACTGACTCCCACTTGGCTACAACCTCCTCTCAAGTGGAGGCCTCATCTTCTTCAGGATAAACAACCACAGCTCCCTCAGAGGCTCCTCACAGGACATGTGCTCCAGATCTTTCACCAGCTTTGTTGTCCTTCACTGGACATGCTCCAGCATCTCAACATGCTTTAAACTTTCTTTAGTGTTATTCTGAAAGAATTCTGCATTCTTCTCAAATGCCATATTACTATTTTTTTTTTCTAGAAATACTCATAAAAAAATATGTGTTCTGTCAGGAAGGGGAATGGTTATCTTATTCGTTTTCAGCATCATCACCATCATGAAAACAATGCTCTGTGTTACTGCCTGTGTCAGGACAGTCTTCAGAAGCATGAGGTCAGTAAGTTTTACAAAACCTTTTGTACAAAGAGCTAAGTTCAAAGATGAATTAACTACCATGAATAAAGCAACAGCAGAAAAAGTAACTAAATCTGATCACCTTTCCTGTCTCTTGCTCACACTATTACATATATATGTCCTAGTGACAAATCCTTAAATAAGACATGGATTGTCTTTTAGCTAGGGACAAACTATGACAATACAATGTATTGGAATGGAGTTTTCTTTTAATTATTTTCATTCTGGAACCATATTCTGGACTATGGGGCTTTCCAATTTAATGTACAGATCTTTTTTTTTTTCTAGTCAAGAGCCAAACGGATGTGTGTATGTATGAATGCTCAATTCTGTAACAATTTCTTGATTTTTACTTTTGGGAGTACACATAAATGTGAAATATTTAGAGCATGTAGGGCTGAGAAATGGGGTTATATCACCTAGCTTTATCACAACTTTGTCCTTTGCATGACTCAAGGACTTATTCTGATATGAAAATTACATGCATATTCTTGGAGAAACCTTTTCCTTTCTTTGTTTTGTTTACTTTCATAGACATGGTCTGATAAAAATTTAGCCTCTGTAGAGTTTTGTCAGGAAGAATATTGGGATAATTTCCCATTCTTCTCTTGTTTGTCTTAGAGGACTTGAGGGGGATTTGGTTTGGTTCTGGTTGCCAGCGCCGTGTGCATCGCAGATGCCAGAAGGACCTTCAGAGGACTCAGATACTGTCATGCAGGAGCTACCAGTAGTGACAACTGCATGTGATTTAGAGAAGGTATTCAATAATTCCTTCTGTTCTTCTCACATGAGTTTGTGAAAATGGACCAAAATGGTAGTTTCCACTGCTCAAAACAGTGACCAATGTAAAGGAATAAAGCTTTCTTTTGTGAGTCAAATTGTCTGCAGCACATGCCGGTGTTCAGAGTTGTGGCACCACTGCCAGATCATTTCGGTATGGAGCATGTTGCAAGGAGAATCTTCTGTCACCCATTCTGAAAGATCAAAAGCCTTCAAGATGTGCATGTGTTTCACAGTCAGCAGTAATTGGTTTAATGTCAAGCCTTGGTATGAGACTGGGTATGGATTTTGTCTATCTGAAGTAACAGAGCAGTTAAGATTTACCTAGCTTATAGTGTTAAGAATTGTATCCAAAGTAATTTACTGAATGATTAGTACCAGAAGTAGTTTTCTTCAGGTGCTCTTTTCTTCAGTGCACTTGCCCTCTTCAGGGCAAGTGCACTGAAAAAGCAGATGTTGACTTCACTTTACCAGTGGTAGGATCCATACCCTATTCTCTAGCTCAGATAAACTTATGCTATGTAGGGCATTCAGCTTCTTTGAGTGCCTTTAAAATGGAAGTATTTTGACAATATGACGTGATGCCCCTAGGTATGTCAGTTTCCTCTGGATTTTCACTCTGAACAACTTGCTTTCCTCCTCTCCCACCCACAGACCATCAGAATCCTCTTCAATCCCCCTCTTCCCATATTTCCCTGTGTTCCTCTGGCTCCCAAAGCCATCTCTGGGTGGCCTCCCAATATCTTGCCAGTAGCAGAAGCCCAGTAAGCTGCAGCTGGTTTGACTCTATGCTTTTGCCCCTATTTTGCGCCCTCCAGGTTGCACTTAGGTCAGCCACTTCTGCTTTGCCCCTAGTGCAGCACTGCACTGCCTTGCACTCTGTTCAGTAGGAGGATAGGTGCCCTTTAAGAGAGTATGGTCATTTTTCTGGTGATTAAAGAGACAGAAGTTGAAGGGTGGCCAGTAAGATCCCCACTGGTCAGCGCCAATAACTCAGTTAGAACCCTGGCAATGCCATTACATCCTTAGTGGATTCCCTTTGAGTCAGCCATGAGTGCATAAGGATAAAGCCAGGATTGGGTTCCCCATTCAGTCCAGCTCCAGAAATCCAGCTAAAGGCTTTTTTTGGTGGGGGTTGGGTGCTGGATTCAAGCACCAGCAGGTTTTGAAACCACAAAAGGCACTCAGTCTTGCAGGTGCCTTCTGTGCATTTATGAAAGTCAGGTTCCTCTGGGGGAATGTGGAAGGTGTTTCAAGGGATAACATAAGGAGTATGTGAGCTCACAGAGACAATTGCCTGCTTATGCATGTGGACTGTTTTCACTGTCTCCAGTTTTCATCCGTTTTGTACTTAGGTGAGGATGAGGAGACAGCAAAGTCAAGGCTCTTCATGTTTATGGATTGCTCCAGTATTACTGATGCGATGGGGCAGTGGCATCGGGAGCAGTGGGAGTTAACTGCTCCTGCCTGGTTTCCTGCCTCATAGGATAAATCTAGAGCTTACATTTTTTTCTGCAGCCTTCATCATGCTAACATTGATGTCAGTCTATGCTGACTTCTTTTTTCACCTCAAACACAAACAGCCCTTGATGTGCGTATTGTCATTTTCACAGCCCATACTCATTCTTATACCATTCTCAGGTTCCTCAGGTGCTTGGCACAAAGGGGTTATGCACCAGCAGCTTTGATTCATAGCATCTTGAAGAGTCAGGGATGGTCCTCAGCGAGGGCAAGCTGCTAATCCCAAGGCTAGTACTAACCTCTGTCTGGTCATTGGCAATGTGGAGCATGAGAATGATTGAAAAAAATTAACCACCTTGAGAAAAGAACAATTCCTGAAGTTGCTGTCAAACTGCATGTCTACAAGGGAGTCTGGCTGGATCTTTGGGGATGTAGACTTTTACCCCCTTAAGAAGAAGGTGGAGCTGGTGGTCCAGATGAAGAGGCAATGAAGTGCAAAAGTTTCAAAGGCTTCAGTTATTTTTTCTACCTGTGCTCAACTCCCTTAGAAGTGAGACTTTCTGGATAAATGAGCCTAGGAGACACAGGAATTTCTGCCAGTACAGAGAGGCTGGATAATCAGTCACATTAATTTGGGTTAAGCGAAGCATGAATGAGGCCTTTACTATTCATTCAGTGTTAATCATATTGTTAGCTAGAATAACAAAACTGACTCTGTAGAAATCCAGTCTAATTTCCTTTAGTTGTAAAGTTAATCCAACCATGTTGTTATTGCATAGAAGTTCCGTCTTCCTAAAAGATCTTTGACATTGCCTTAACATCTCTTTCATAAGCTTAATTCTCCCAATTGAATATTGTTTTGGTGTTTATCAGAAAAAAACACTCCGCATACTTTGTGACAATAAACTTTTAATCATCTACATACCCTTGGAAAGGGAGACTACGAAACATGCATCCAGGCAGAGTATGATAACTCTGAAATAATAAGGAATAATCAGGTGAGAAATCACAATATAAATAGTGATTTTATAGACATAGACACTGTCCAAAAGGTCGTTTCACATGAGAAATATTAAGTATATTTCCCACCCGAGATGAGACAGACAGCTACGTGTTCATACTCATTTCAGGGGTGAGAGAAAACATGTTAGGCTTGGAAAAGATGTCTTAATCAATATTATTTAATCTGTATTTTGACTCAATTAATAATTAGATTATATGTATTGCCTGAACTTTGGCTAATGATCGTTCTTCTTTAATATGTTCTGAAACTACAGAATCTCATGGAAGAAAGGGTTTAGGTCAGGTAATCGAAACAATCCCAACCTTGACTTTTGATGATGACATAATCAAATAAGTTGAAAAATAAAACTAAATCCTGTTTTCAAGTTTGACTTTTGAGCATGCCTTGTGCCCTCTTCTTAAAATATTGTCTGTCTCCAGATAGTCTTGCATGCTTTATACCCAAAAGCGCGAAAATATGTGTACATACACACAAACTACAATTCACTGGCAGCCAATGCATCTAACTTTCAACCAACTGCACTTGTGTGGTGCTTGTTCTTAGTGATTTAGTGCTATTTATTTGATTTTAAATTCATGTAATGTTGAGTTTTCATCACAGAAGCAATGAGGTCATATTCAACTGGTTGCTCATTTCAATGTAGAGAATGCTACTGAGACATCCCAAGTGTCAGTATAATCATCTTCTCCAATAACCATCTTCTCCAAGTCTACCTTGATGTTCTTAAGCTGAGTTAAGAGTACTGGGGGATCCCTGGGACTGCCCTTTCCACCTTGCACTCCCCTCTGTGTGGGTGTCAGTAGCTGCACTACCACTGAGCAGTACATTGGATGCAGTATGAGAACACACTGAGACCTGTTACATCAGATGAGTGAGCTGAGGTTAGTGCCCAGTCAGACCCACAAGTTTGTCTGATCCCCTGTGTGGCAGCAGCACCCCCAGCCTCCCTGAGAGTGACTATGGGAACATGACATGGGCATGGCTGAGGCACCAAGTCCACACCAAAAGGAGGTGGTGTTTTTCTCTTAGGCAGAAAGGAGCTCCAAAAAAGGACACCCCAGAAACCATCACCTTTGTACTACATTTTAGCTCACAGCAGTCCTGAAGACTCATTACCTGGAGGTTCTGGTTGTTACCAGCGCAAAGTGGTTTTCTCTGCCTGCAGGTACCAAGGTGGGGCCATAAATTGCCACTGGGGAAGCACTTTCCCTGGTGTTTGCTCTCCCTTAGCTTCATGTGTCATAAAATAATTTACAGATGTCTGTGAGAGATTCTCAGTAATGGGTTGTTGTCACTGTTTTGTGGATGTAGGAACTGCTTTCCAGGATAATTGCAGGTCCATACCTAGGTCAGTGGCTATTTCCACACTGGTCAATGTTGCTGGGAAAGATGCCCATAACCACTGTAATAATATGTTGCCCATGTATTCCCCTTGACTGTGTGTGATGCCTGACTACCAACAAAGCTTTTATCTTTTTCTCCAGTGTGTTGAGGAAAATCAGAACATTTTTGCAGGCTGAATTTTAGGGAAAGTGTCCTGAGGACTGTCTGATGCTCCCAAGGCTTCTGAGTGCTTAAAAAATATGACATATTTATAAACACATTTCAGTTGTAATGCTGTCTTGGGTTGAAGACAGGTATCTGCTGGGGAAGGCAGGAGCCTCCCTTGGAAACCCCCTCCCTCTGAATTACTCAAATTAAGCGGCATTCAGACAAGATATGGGGAGGAATAACAGTCCTTTACTAATGAGTATAACAAGATACAAATGTACAATAACTACGGTATCAACAACAACAACAACAACAACTACAAAAAAAGAGTCAGGGACCCCCACGGCAAAGCTGGGGAGAGGGATGAGCCCCCGGCCAGTCTCCGTCATAGGTGGCTCCCACAGGCCTCTGAGAAGACGGGAAGAACTCCAAGATGGAATGCAGAAGTCCTGGTGCAGGGATGGATGAGATAGGTCACCGTTCTTCCCGCAGTCTCAGCAGGGCGTCACTGCAGGGCGATCAGAAGAAGCAGCCACGACAGGGGAAGCTCCGTCCCAGTTAAAAAACGAACCTCCTCCGGCCACCTTCCCCCCCCCTC
>VXBU01011713.1:207435-273634 GCA_013400315.1 Bombycilla garrulus
TTTTTTGTGATGACAGGTTTCAGTAAAGAGTAAGGATGGTTTTATAATTGGAATAGCCCTTATGTTCCACATGTCCACTCCAAATATGTAATTGTGCATTTGTTTGGTAGCTAGCTAGGGGAAAACACTGCAGGATTTTTTGTTCTGCCTTCTAAGAGAAAAGAAATAAAACATGTCAGAGAGATTTTAGGTTGAAATACTGGTGAAATCCAGCTCTCAGCTCTTGAGAAGCAAAGGAGCTTTTGGTGAGACACCACGGAGTACATGACTGATCTGACAAGGCAGTGCCATCGGGCAGGGATACAGCCCTCATGTGTCTTTGGCCAATAAGCAGTGCCTCTTTCTTCTTGATATTCACTGGAGAAATCATTTGGACCTTTGCAGTGATGTGGAATGACTAAATCTTGTTTCAGACCTCAGGTGCACTTTGGCCTCATGAGAAGAATGGATCAAATCAGAGGTCTCTCACGCCTTCTTTTTAGTCTTGGTTTTAGCATTTCAGTGTGTCCTTCCATGCTTATTGGGGGGTCACTGGCCTTTCAGTGCCATCCAGCAAAGTCCATCTCCAATCTTTTTTGTTTTTTTTCTAGATGACTGTTGAACATGGGGGAGTACACACAGTGTGACCCAGATCCTCCCTCCTGCTAAATGGGGAGGTCTGCAGAGCTGAGCCTCCCCATATTTCCAGCCAAACCTGTCCAATGAGATTTTTGCATAAAAGTAAGCAAATCCATCAATGGGTTTTTTTCTGCTCAGTACTTTCTTAGGTGTTTCTCCAGAATCGCTCCGTTGATCAACTAAAAACTGTTTTTATTGTTGTCATTGTGTAATAAGATTTTCTTTTGGGATATTTTTATGTACCTTTCAAAGTAGAACCAAACCAACTATAGCTGATTTCTTACGAGATTGAAATTGTACAGGCTGCAAAGATTTTTTTCCCTATTTTGTTTTAAATTGGTTTCTGATCTCCCATTTTATATAAAACTGCTTACCTTGGACAGTAATTTGTGAAGTACCACACATTCTACTATTTCCATTTTCATTTTGTTGGGTTTTTCCCCTTGAAATGTGAGAGTAATTCCTAGTAATTAGTGCAACATTTTGTGCCAAATCTAGTAAATTAAAGACTTGAGCTAAAGCATGAGGTCTTCTCTCTATTTTTATTCATGTCTCTATTTTTATTCATCTAGTAGTAAGTACAGATGTGAAAAGTACTGCTCTATTTCCTGCACCATGGTCAGAGAGGCACCCACAGAAGGCTATTTAACCTGCAAATCTGAAACCCTTAAGGAGATGGTCTGCCATTTGGAGATGCTCTCTTTCCCCTTTGCCAGAGGAGGAAGCCTGCATGATTGGATTAGACTAATCTAGCCTACACCTAGGTAAAGCAAGTGCCATCCCAATTTACCAACTTACTGACACACTTAAAAAAGTCTTTAGACTACAAGGTTGTGTAATGTCCCACCGGTCAGTGTTCATTGAGAATGCTCAGAATAATCCTGGTTTGATATCTGGACTGGAACACAAAATTTATTTATGGGAAAAATAATCTCATAACAATGTTAAACAAAAAGTGCCGCCTTACTTAAATAATACTAAGTACCATGATGTTTAAATTTAATTATCTCATTTTCATAAGCAATTGTTTCCTTTTTTTCCTGCCTTCATCCCTACTATACATGCCATTTGTAGAAAGAACAAATTAAGGCCATTTACCAAATATTCTTCAATGGAAATTGAATTTAGCCAAGAATAGAAGTGACAGATCCAAAGGTTAAGCCTCAGTTGTTTAAACCCCAGTCCCTCCTATAAAGTAAACAGCCAGCATCCCTGGATGAGGGTCTCTTTAAAAAGAAGGTTTTGAAAGTTTGAGGTTTTTATTTTTTTGTTTTTTTGTTCTTCTGCCTTGTCCCCTGGTACTTTCTGTAGGCTCCCCTTCACCTTCTCCTTTTTGGTGGAAAGACCCTGAGATTAAGAAACTGGGGATTCATAGCATGAGAAATCTATTTTCCAGCCAGAGTTAATCTCAACCACTGTACCCTTGGGGGAATTGATAAGGCAAGGTGAGCTTTATTTAAAAAAATAAAAGCATGTTAATTTTATTACTACTTTTTCCATCTAAATATTCATAGGCCAAAAGCCGTTACAAAGACACTAGAATTTTGTAATCCTTCTTCACTTTTCCCCCTCTTCTTATTGTTGTTTAGCAGCTGCCTCAGGTCAGTGTCACCAGGTAAAATGTCCCTTGATTTTCTCTTCATTTGCAGTCCTCACCATAGGAAATACACAGCCATAGCTGGCCCCACTGGGTCACAGCTAAACCTCTTCTCTCAAATCGCAGTGCAAGGTTTACCTTTTTTTTTTTTCCCCTTTTGCAAGAAGTGATTTATCCACAGTTTGACAACACATTACAAACCCAAGAGTGGGGTCATTGCAAAGGAGACAGGTTTTTCTCATTGATTTTGTAACTCCATTGCTTAGTTTTAGATGTGTTTATCTGGAGTGCTTTTAATTAAAGTGTTAATCAAAACCACCTCATTCCTTATTTGGGCTCAAAAATCCCTGGATAAAGGACTGCCCTGTTGATCAAGCAGCAGGGAAGCGTTCTCTCAGCCCCTTTTTCTGTGATTCCAGCCCCTTTTTCTGTGATTCCTTATGCTGCACAGGGAAACTGCCTGTGTCCTGATCTGATTTAGATTATTATGGGGTCTAGGGAAATGACATTCAGATCGAACATATTATTAAAAAAATCCCATGTGCCATGAATTCCAAACAAAGCTGAAGTTTGCCTGGGATGTAATGATACCAGCCTGTTGTGCTTTTCTGCAGCAGCCTGTAATTATATCTCTTCTCAAACTGTGCATACATCATTGAGGAGGCTCATATATAAATAAAAAGGCTGCATTAATTTCAAGCTACATTGAGAATGCAGGAATAAAAATAATCTGATAGATGAAAGGGCAAAATTAGAATAAACTTGACTCTGAGGTTTCCTAAGGGAAATACAGAAAAAGGAGAAAAAAAAATGTCAGAAAGTAAAAAAGTTTGATTTGCTGCAGGATTACATACAGCATGTGGGCTCTTGTGGCCTCCTGCAGGTGTTACTCTTGCAGCATCATAGAAATGTTTAGACTGGAAAAGACCTTTGAGATCATAATGTCCAACAATAAACTCAGCACTGCCAAGTTCACCAATAAACGATGTCACCAAGTGCCACATCCACATATCTTTAAATACCTCCAGGGACGGGGAGACAACCACTTCCCTGGGCAGCCTGTTCCAATGCTTGACAACCCTTTCAGTAGATTTTTGCTAATATCCTGTCTAAACCTTCCCTGGATTGATCATTACAGGCTGGGCAAAGGCAGAGCTGCAGAAGCATAGTGAAACCCCTGGTTTTTCATCTTGTCATCTTCAAGGTCATGAGAGAAATGTGATCACATGAAACCCAGTGTGATTTTCTAAATTGCACTGTCTGCAAGGTGAACATGTTTGAAACCAGGTAGATGGAGCTGGCAGAGACTCTCAGGGGTGTGATGGGTACCCTTGCTTTCCCTCTGCTATTTTGGAGTCTGCAGTTCAAAAGCTTTTGTGTGTCTGAGTACCAGCTATTCAAAATAGAGCATTATACATAGGGACTGAAAGTTCACATGAAGCTTGTATGAAATACATGATAAATCAAGGTCTCTTCCCATCCTCCCCAACTCATAGCTGGTCAGTTTATCTCTTGCATTGAAACACAGATATCCTCCATGCGCTCCAGGAGATGCTGGTTTGGCTTTTAAAACAATCTCTTTCAGGTTAAGGGACATTCTTCTGTCATTTTTATTTTTCCATGTCTGCTGTGTACAACCAGGAAGGAGGTAACTGTATTTTTCAAACCAGCATATTACGAGCTAAGCTTTTAAAGCCATGATCAGATATACAAATAAGATCAATTCAGAAGAGCTGAGCATTCACATTCTGCTGAAATCTCAAGGATGATCATTTTGGCTAGGAGAAAATGTATACTTGTAACTGGTCCTCTTAAGCCCTGAGGGCTAATTTTAGCAAGCCTTCGGCTTAGGAGGATCGCTACAAGGATGAGGACAAAAGGACACTCCGGTCTTTCTGCTGAAATCTGTTTAATCCAACTTCATTCCTAGGCAGAGTGTGGGGGAAAGGAGGGAGCAGTTTGCTCGCCCAGCAGCAGAAAGAAGAGAGAGCGAGCCACGTGCCTTCAGGAGGTTTTATCCCCCAGGGAGCAGGGGGACACTGGGAAGAGACCACCGGCCAATGGGACAGAGGGGAGAAACTGCATTCCAGGGGTAGGGGTGGAACGGGACCCACCACCACAGGTAGTGTGGGGAGACAATACAGCTACTTAGTGCAACCATTATATAAATTCAGTGCAACCAAAGAACCCAGTGTAAACATCAAGTATAGTTCACCACAACATATATACATATATACATATATATACATATATACAGATATACAGAGGTTTTTAAAATATATACATATATACAGAGGTTTTTAAAACAAACCAAATCAATTCTAATCTTACATGTTCCGAAATCAAGGCCCTTGTTAGAAGAAAGGAGCACCAGGCTGAGTTACCTGCCTGGTGTGCAGACATGTCCCTGTCAGAGAGCATGCTGACAGCTGTCCCAGAGGTGGTCAGCTGTTGATCTTGCTTCTATATTTTTCTTGAGCTCATACACCAGATCTGAGTTTTCTGGCTAGGAACCAAATGGGGACTCTCATCAGCATCACCCTCTTGGAAATCTCCCTCCAGGTCTCTGGCAGGGGCTTTTCCTGGAGACAGCCTGGTGCTCCTGGCCCTAGAGAGGGAGCTGGTGCCTAGAGACAGGAGGGAGGACTGGACTGAGGTGGGGTCCCACAGAGCACTGCTGTGAGTTGGGGGTGCAGCACCAGCAAGGGAGTCAGGAAGGACTGACAATTTTTGGTCAGTGTATGCTTCAGATGAGCAGGAGATGTGAGACCTGGCCTCAAATCCCCATCCTGCGTCATGTAGGGGAACACTCTGTGGGGCAACAGTGCTCTGACCACCCCAGAGTCTCATGAAAGTGTGAGCTGGTGGTTGTCCAGTGTTTTGGGGCTTTCCTGTGCCTTTTCTAAATGTGTGAGGCTTTCCTTGTAATCTGATCCCAAATCTGACTGGAATTCAAGGTTTTATTTTCTTTCTTGCATACTTCAGTATTTGGGAAAGAGAGGTGAACTAAACAAATAAATTCCTGTTTAGTTTTTAAAGGGCTGTGGCATTAATCAGTTTTCTTTGTGATCTAGTAATGCTTAATGAGTTACCAAGGGCAAGCAATGAGCAACCAAGTTTTTTAATGCAAGGTGTTTTACAGAAATCCTTTAAACCCTGATAGTTGATAGATTATACTTTCCACTACAGTTTAAGATTACATTGCTGCTACTTCTGCTATGACTAGTATTGTAGCCCATATTCAATTATGGGTATTCTACAGAAGGTTTTTGGACTGTGTATCCAAATTAATCTCTGTAGCTTGATTGACTGGCACCAGTGAGAAATCTGATGCATGCAACACAAGCTAACCGCTTGCTCCCCAATAAATACTTGAGAATTGGCTTTTTCTTGAGTGCCTGCGGGAGCCAATCCAAATGAATTCTTCCTCTGGCAGAGGTTGCGGAAGGTCATGGAAAGTTTTCCTCTGAAGTAACTGCATTTATCTGCAGAAATACTGAAGTAACTAGTGATTGTTTGAAAAATGTGTCATTTTTTTTCTCCTTTCTTTCTTTTCTCATCATTGTCCGCTTCTTGCTCTTTTCCACCTCTGTCTCTTTAAAGAGGGAGCTGTTCCAGCTGCATTAAAATAACTTTTTTTAAGGGTGCATATTTTTCTTTTGTTGATCAAAAGCAATTGGTGCAAGAGAAGCTGAGAGTTTCACTGAACTGTCAATGAAAATACCATAATGAACAGTTCATTTTGAAATAGCCAGTTCTCCCATTAAACTATCTGTAGCCCTGGAGGGAGTCTGTGTGAAGACAAGAAGTGTTGTTTGTTGCAGTGTTTATCTGTTGATCTTTTGATATTTTGTAGGAACACAGTGGTATCAGTAATTTGACAAGAACATTGGGAAGAGTGAAAGAGGCTGCACTGTACCAGAATCTGACCTTACACTGGTGACCAGAAGAAGTTTCCTTCTCATCTCAGGATGGATCTCTGCAAACCTCTATTAAAAATGGGAGAACTATGCCAAGCCTAGCTTACTGGTCTTAAATAATGTTATCTGTTAATTGCTTCATAATTCCAACTATATGAGTGATTCATTAACCTTTTTTTTTTTTTAATGTGAACATAAATGTTTGAAGCACAGTCCTCTTACCCTGGGAAGGGTTTTGTAGGACACCACATGTCTTGACATGGGCTGTTAGTTCTGCACACATACAGATCTTTACCTCATTTCATAGGCAATTGCATCCAAAGAGCATCAGCAGGTATTAATGCAGCACATCTCTGCACCAGGTATGGCCCACCTGGGAGACCCCAATGGCTCTTGGTGGTCACAGTCTCATATGAGCTCTGCCTGCCTTGCACAGAAGAGACCTGAACAGACCAAGGAACTCCTCATGAGGAGACACAGGCACGAAACCAGATGCTAGAAGGATGTTACATCCTGGCTGGAGCATTAGAGGAATTTGCTCACTTCATGCAATGTGCTCAACATGTTTTAGATACACCTTGCTTAGCCTAAAATCCATTAAAGAAAATGTACCTGTTGATAATAGACTGTACTAGGAATAAGACTTGTTTTGTGTTCTTAAATGCTCCTTCTCCCTGGGCTTCCATAGGACCACCCATGCCCAGGCTTTTCCTGCTTTCTAGTCTCCTTTTCATGACTTTCCACATTTTATACATCTATGGCTTTACCCCCATTCCTAGAAAAGTTCATCTCTGGCCCTCTCAGCTCCATCCTCTTTGTCCTGTTATTCTTTCCCCAGATGGTCTCTCCCCAGGCTGAACCTGTTCCTTGGGTTTATGAAAACATGAAGGAGAAGAGTCTCCTCTGCTCTTTGCTGTCTGATCCCCTGTTGTGCTTGACCTATTTCCAGGCCAGGAGCCACCACAGCTGAGCAGCTGCTACCCCTCTCTGCAGTTCACAGATACAACATGCACTGCATTGCTTTTCAACCACAGCAAAAGGAGATAGACCAACCACTTCCCTCTTGATCTGCTGATCTTGTTTACCTCCCTAAAAAAAACAGGGAGAGGATCTTATGCCTGGCATTGCAAGTCCCCTCTAGAAAGGGAAATTTCTCGAAACACATCGGAAGCTAACCTGTCTCAGAAATGGTAGAGCTCATAGTTTTCCCTAAGTGTTCTCTCCTTAGTCTGGAATTTGAAGGACTTCTCCACTTTGTTCCCAGGCCAAGGCCAGGGATGTGCTTACCATGACCTTCCTGCAGTGTATCAAATGTTGAAGGTCTTCTCCCTGATACAGTCTACTGAAGTGCTTGGTCTCTGTGGCACACTCAGGAGGGCACCATTTATTCAGGACATATTTTCTTGCACAGGGTGACACAAGAGGTATCACCAATGTGACCACCCAGTCTCCCCACTTTGTGTTTCTGAAGCCAAGGTAGGTGTGCTGAAAACCCCAGAGAAGCATGTGGTCTGCAGCAGGTACGTGCAGAGCTTGGACAGATGGCTTGACTGAAAAGCTTGGCAGTCTGAACCTTTTCCCTGGAAGGTCTCATTTCCATGTCTGTTTGTTAATCATTAGACCAAATTTATATCTTGTAGAGCAAGTATCAGAAATGGTCTTACACTGGAATGACTGACTGGTATCCATCACACAGGAAGCAAGGCTAAACTGCCAGCAATCCCATTATGACCCTCTTTCCTGATCCTTGCTGGCTTCTTGGCACTGCTTTTACAAACGTGTCATGGCTGCAGCTCAGTCACTGATGATCTAATTCGGTTAGGCATCTGCTTGAACTGCAAGAAGTTCCAAAAATATGGAAGAAACGCTGCCTTCCTCAAGTATCTTGTGGTCTAGTGTATGATAGCCAGTGCTTAGACACCTGGTTTCATTTCACAGTGGACATCTTTAAGGATATAATAACTAGCCAATGGAATTAGCAAGAGTTCAGAAATAGCATTGAATGCAATAAAAAATGGATTATCAAATTGGTGTCTTGTCTCCCAAGGATCCGGAAAAGGGAACTTTGTCTTTCCTACCAGAATAGCTGAATTCCCCAGACCATACAGTAACCCTCAGAGAATGTTTCACATTCCCACTCTGGTGTGTTCATCTGAGAATTCAGAAGCCATTACATATTTTTCTGGTTATGCCTATTTTCTTGGAACAATTTCTTTTGCATACTCTTCAGGATGTGGATTTTATATTAATTCCTATGTAATAAGAATCTGTGAAAAGCCTTCTCAGGAGGACAAAATGGATCCCAAATTGTCTCAGCTTAGTTATTGCTTCTTTTCCCAATTACTATTTCCAAGTATAACTTGTCAGTTTATTCCTTCTGACCCAGATGTAGTTATAGCTTGGCTGTCTAATAAGAGATGGTTTAGTGCCAGAAGTGGGAAGCCTCCTGCACAGAGACATAAGGAGACCATTACTTGCAGCTACTCTTACAGGGTTTGGATCCTATTTAAATAATGAGAAAAAAGCTGTCTGTCTCCAGGAGAATACTATGAATGGCTGCCTGATGCGCTTTTGGGTGGGATAGTCTTAAGTTTCCTTCAGTAACTGGTAGAGTGCTGTGTTTAGGATATAATATGAGAATAATGTCGATAACACACTGATGCTTCTAGTTGTTGCCAAGCAGTGCCTGCATTACACCAAGCACTTTTTAGCTTGTTATACCCTGAGAAGACTGAAGAGGCACAAGTAAGTGTGAGGAGACACACCTAGGAGAGTTGACCCAGACTGGCCAATGGGATATTCCAGACCATGAAATATCATGCTTAATATATAAACTGGAGGTAAAGTGACCTGGGGCCACTGCATGGGGACTGACTGGCCATCAGTCAGCAGGTGATGAGGCATTGTTTTATATACTCTTATAATTCTATTATTATTGCAGTTATTATTATTATTATTATCTTCCTTTTCTGTCCTGTTGAACTCTCTTATCTCAAACAATGAGTTTTCTAACTTTTACTTTTCACTCCCCCATTCCACCAGAGGGGATTGACTGAGAGTTGGGTGATGCTTGGTTGGCAGTTGACAAACCATGACATGGCTTTGAGTGAAATGTTTGGTGCTGATTTTATGCTTTTTTTTTGCAACAGCATGCTGCTTCAGGATAGTCTAGTACAACCTCTGATGTATCCATGCTGGAGATGAGAAACAGCAAAAGTAACCATTTTACTGGGCTCTTTGTTAGGATTTTCAATGGAGTTTTCCAGTGCTCAGGGAGGTCCCAACCCTGTGAGATGCAGGAATGACTTCCGGCTACTCTTCCTGAGGCTGGAGCTTCTCCCCTGCTAGAAGCCATGCCAGACAAAGTTTCCAGGTGTCTGCTGATGCTGGAGCCATGCTAAGCCTTATTTCTCTGTGCTGAGCACCATCAGAAAGAGGGTACAGGGTGGAGTTGAAAATTATCACCTGATAATTGTGTGCAACCGGGTTGTGTGCAAACTTCCAAGAAGTGGAAGGGCTGTCACTCCATCCCTTCCACATCCTATGGGATGATCTCCCTAACTGTACTTTGCTTGGTGGCACAAAGCTTGGTGTTATCCCTGCTTCTGGATCGCAGCAGCAATCCCGGGTTTAGTGTGTATACACCTGTGCCGTGACTTCCCGGAAAGTGGTAGTAACATTAACACTAATTAGTAACATTTATTCGTAGTCTCTGTGGTTAAAGCAAACAGTGCTCAAAATTGTAACTTTCTGTGCAGCTTTTATATCACTTCAGGGGCTGGGCTCTCCACTGCCCTCTCCATGTGAAGGTAAGGTATTGGCAGTCATGGAAGCAGCGCTGAGTTTGGCAGTTGGGCTCTGTGTGTAACACGTTCTGGAGTGATCAGCCCTATATAGATAAGAAATAGCCTTTGGCTGTTTACCAGTACTGATGCAACCTGTCAAGAAGAAGACCTCACAAAGCAATGCTGGGCAAGTACACAGTGACAGGCTGGACACCCTCACTCAAGGGCTGTGGCATCTCCCACCCACCTTTCCCCAGGGATCTCTTCTTTTCCAGGACACATCTTGCCCACCCCAGCTATCTCCTTGCCCTGGCCCAGCTGCACATCAGCGTGTGTGTCCTCCTGACAGATTAAGCAGCACTCCTGCTGTAGAGAAAACCAGATGTACCTCCTGCATGGCCTGTGTGTGCTGGGGCCACAAGGCACCCTGGAAGCACCACAGGCTCTATGCTGATCCCCCATGCTGGGCAGAACAAGCTGCCAGATCTCTACTCTGACTACTTTGGGCTTACAGGGAAGTGTGCCATGGATGGATGCTGGGGCATGACAGGTGCATCTGGGTTGAATGCATCCAGGAAAGAATGCATCTGGGGTGACCTCGTGCTGCAGTCACCTGGTCAAATAGCTTTGCTACAAGCTGGGGCTGGGAGCTGGGCAGTGCTGCTAAGCTCACAGCAATGCACTGGCAGGAAATGTTATACAAATGTCACAGCCTACAACAGTTCAGCACAATCAAGTAATTAGCAGCTCATAAAGGACTTCGTAAACCCATAACACTGTTGGACTAATAATGCAGACATTTGTGGCCTAAATGAAGCAAGTGATGGTAAATGAGGTAAGGTATTTTGCTCCAGTCTATTGTTACCCTAGTTTGTAAACTTGCAGGTATCAAGCCTGATACTGGTGAAAATAAGTTGCATGTATTTGAGAGGCTGGACCTTAATTTTTGGCAGAGGTACAAAACCCCTAAATGGAGCAAAACTAATCAGCAATTAAGAACATTTTCCTGAACATCTAGATTTACTCACAGCAGTAAAAAATTAAGTGCCCGTCACTGTGATTTTGGCATTCAGCACTGGATCAGTGCCTGATGCTGAGGAGCAGGGATGTTTTACAACACCACTGTTCCATCTTCTACATCAGGTTAGTGAAATTACCCCAAACTAGAAAAGGTGCCTTTGGAAGGAGGTTAAGAGCACTGCAAGAGCTCTGGCTTGCAAAGTCATAGAATGCATGTGACTGAAGATCGTGCCTATTCCATTTATAATCTTAATATGTGAATAATAGAATAAAAAAAAGTTAGTCCTTGGGTTATGGTTTTCTTGATAAATTAAGCTTTCTAAAAGTGCTCATTTCCTAGGTAGTGTCTGATGACAAATATTCACATGCCAGAGATTCAGTTGCCACTAATATAATTGTTTTGTGTTGAGTCTCCTTTCACAGAAGGTGTATCTACCTTGACATCACAGGGACCTGATTGTGTGGACACAGGAGAGTGGCTTCAAGTGCTAAATTTATTGTCATTACATTTGTTGTCATTAGTTGTCATACATGTAAATGTGCTTTCTTTTTGCTGTGATGAAAACTACAAATCCCCATATCTTGCCCTGAGCATGTGGGTGATGCTGGGTAGGAAGTGCTCAGCACACAAGCCTAGCCCACTGCCTCATCTGATTTTTTTCTCTTCCCTGATAACTGGGATGTCTCTGCATGAGATATCTTTTGCAGCCACCACCTCCAACTTGGATTGCATTAACAGGTTCACCTCTAGATGACTTTTCTTAGTCTGGTCATAGGCTGACCCCTGTGTTAGGTGTCTTCTTGTGTTCTTAGTCCCAATGTCTGGAGAAACTCCTTGCACATGGGATTTTGATGACTCGCTAAGAAAGATACTGTTAACCTCTGCCATTCTTCTGCCACTTCTCCTGGACTATCCCACCCATTCTCCATTCAGACTTAGCATTTCTGTCAAATGGGAATAAATTGCAATTATGGCATCTGCAAAGATGTCTGGAGATATTTAAGAACTGGCCAAATCACCATCTGGCAGAAGTGATTTAGGGAACACCAAATCCAGCCATCAGAGCAAAGGGTCAGCTAGATGGTTCTCAAAATCTCTTTCAGCCCTAGATCTATGATCCACGTTTATATTACTGTATCTAGATTTCTTCCTTGGTAGCACAAAAAGCCCTAAAAGCCTGAGTTGAGATTAACCAAAACCTTCTAACTAGAATGTAACCAATTAATTTTGCCAATAATGTAATTAATTCTAAAAGTGTCCTGATATTTTTATGCCTGTGATGATTTTCTGAATTCTTAAAATTAGCAGTTTTAAGAATAGATATGGCATATAAGGTTCCACAATACCAGTAAATAAATACAGGCCTGCATTTTTGCATCTAGAGTCCCCTTTATGTGCTAATCATATTCATTCCACACCTGCACCCCTCAGGGCATGAAGGCAGTTCCCATGTGTTCCATTTTTTTCTTAACGTTTAATAGCAACCAAAGCTAATGCAGGTAAATATTACAGTGGGATGTGAAGCCATAATTGAGGTTTTGTATTATTAGACACTGTGGTGAGGAATCCTTTGAGAGATGGTCACTGGTCTCAGCGAACCTAGCAGGAGTCCTCCTGCAGTGATGATCTTCTCCCTGAAGAAATCAGGGTGAAAAGCTTAAGCTGGTGGTACTTTTGGCCTGAATGCAGCACTCAGGTCCACACAACCAGCTTCACACTGCAGATGTGGTAGATTAATAGATTCCATGCAAATCCGAGCACAGCTTGTCCGCATTGATAACCGTGGTTGAAATCACACCTTTGCTTACCAGTTCACTAAATAACCTGTAATAGTAATAACTAATAGCAGAGGAAACTGAAGTAATCTGTCTTAACTTAGCACTGTGAGTTCCTTTATTGCACATGAAAAGAAAGGCGCCCAAGGAAATACAAGGAAAGGTGTTATGTCTTATGGCCATTCAGTCTCCTTCCTCCTTAGGCCAACAATTACTGGCTTGTAATGCCAATTGCTTCCAAGATCTGTTCCCCAGTAGTATTTTAAGGCTTAACCTTTTATAGTAAAAGGTGTTTTTTAATGCAGAAGGTCCAGGAAGTTTCCTGAAGTTACTCTGAGAATTAAGCCAAGGAGCAGGAAAAGTCCTGGCAGAAGGCCAGTGCTCCCTTTGAGCCATCTAGGTTGGGGCTGCTCTCAGGCAAGTGCTCTTAGTAAAGGTTTTCTCCTCAAATGGTGTTTTGCCTGTATGTAGCTATTTCAGGCTATGGTCAAAGCTAAATTGGAAAGTTATGCTCTGAGAAGTTTGGCTCACATTCTAATTACATATTTAGTTACACCATTATTGGAATATTAAAAATATGTTTAAAAGTGGAACAACAGCCTGCACTTTATGTGCAGTTTGGTGGCTCGTACCTTGGGACAGTGTTTACCTCTGTGAACACATTAAATGGTTCTGAAGCCCAGAGGAAGCTTCTCCCAGACAAACCCAGCAAGAAGTGAGGTCGTTTACCTTAAATTTTTGCTAAAGAAGTTCAGCAACTTGGCTGCCAGTGGGCATAAAGATTTTAGTCACTGCAACTCAGGTGACTGAGCAACCCATTTATGGTGACCTTTCCTGTGAATATGCCAGAAGGTTTGAAAATGGGTAGAAAAATATCCCTGTGAACTGGAGGATGGATTAATGAGCTTCTCTGTGTACAACAGTAAACCTGCCTGAGCTTTTACACAGTTTTATCCTGGTGACTGCAGCTGGATGGAAACCGAAAACAAAAGAAGATTCAGCCTTTTTGTCCTGAAAGTGGATTTTTTAGTAGACTCTATTCCAGCTATCATGATACTATGGTTACTGGTTTTCTGTAAAATAGATGTAAACTGTCTGTTACAGGCTAATGGGAAGCAGATGTTATCCAGAAAAAAATTCCAGGTGCACGCAGCCTGCAACACTGGGCTTCCTGCTCCTGTACCAGGGCTTCCACACCTGCATGGAGCAGGGTACCCTCAGTCGCAGGGCAGGAAAGAAAAGGGTTCCATGGGACCTTATCTTTTACTGATTTGGGAATTTTTGGGACCAGGCTCTTACACGGGTTGATCAAAGACGTTCTACTTCATGTACATGAGAGCATTTCCAGCGCAGACTTCAATGTCAGAGTTGGAAGTATCACACACTGGCTCAGATTCTGACCTTGTAACTGCAAGTCTCCAGGGCCCTTCATTCCCTCCATCAACCTCCACAGCTGAATGGGGTTCAGTTGGGAAACAAAAAGGCTTTACTCACATTAAATACAACAGCGACTTTGTGTGCAACAAACATTTTGGTTAAAAACAAAAATTAACATATTTTAGCACATTCTTTAACTACAGATCCCTAATGGATGGAAGCTACTAGGACCAGTGTAAAGAAATGCAAGTTTTTTTCTCTCCACAGAGAACTACACTCAGATTCCTTGCAGTTCACCGGTGTACCTGTCTCCTCATGAGGACAGGGTAGAGGCTACACCAAACACTCAAAACCTTTGTTTCCTCATGAAGCCGATCAGTATTTAATGGGGCAAGTGTTTTTTATTAGCAAAATATGATATTTTTCTTTTCTATGCACCTACCCTTTTGCTGACAGTTGACTAAAAATGCCTTGGTGTATTTGGGCATATTGTCCTTTACTGAGACATCCTGCCCAGTGTGTGCTGCTGCTGTGTGCTCTAAACTGATAGTGCATGCTGTTCTGCAGCACCCTCTGACAGCTGGTACACAGGAACCCTGAAAAAGGTGGGAGGTTCTCTTTATGACACTACCTCTGGTGCAGGATAAAATCATAGAAATGTATATCTATTTCTATTCTTGCTTTTGTAATAAGTAGCGGGACGTCTGCACAGCAGAACCTTCCTTTATTTCTGTAACTCAATGGGGTCTCCATAGATTGGCACTGAAATTGATTAGCCATTGTAATCTGGCATCATAATGGCATCACCAGGAGGTCCTTCTGTGCATATACAAGGTCCATTACCCCAACACCCACCTCCTTCTGCTACGGGGTTCTACCTAATAATGATTTTTTAATGAGTTTTTCCAGAGCTAAGGGTTTTTCTTTTAAATCCAACATTTTAATGATGTTTTTTATGGCATAATCAGATGGTCTCCTCTGACTATTCGACTGTTTGTAGTATTACAGTGCCTAATTGTGAATCTCAGTAGCAGAGAATAAGTGCTTTACTTTACCTGGCTGTAGAGCTTAGAAATCCCGCAGAAGACAAGGCAGAGGTGTGCAAGGGAGAGCTCAAAAAATAAGGCAATACCCTTTGCAGAAGGCTTTCACCTTCATAACAGACAGAACCCTGGCAGATGAGGGCAGGCAGGCAGCAAAGTTCTCTGTGCAGCTGTCCAGCCTGTGGCTCTGAGTGCAGCATTGAGGCTAGGGTGCCCAGGCAGACATTTCCATCCCACAGGAGGATTTTGAGCGGATGAACTGCCAGACTGTCCTAAGCTGTCACCAGCTGCCACTATCTCATTTTATAACTTAATTTCCTCTTTTTCCCCCTCAAAATTGCTTTCCCTCCCTTTTAGAGTCAGGATTAGCAAGTTGCCTACTTTTTCATTTATGAATGTGATTTTAATCACAACTCTTTTTATATGAATGACAAATGCTTCTCCAGAGAAGGAGAACTGGTTTTAAATCTTTGTTTCATACAACATTTGTGCAAAATGAATCTGCCAGTTTTTCTTCAACTCATCTGCCCCATCCAAATCCCTGTGCTCAGAGGGAGACCTCAGGTCCCATTTTTGATACTGTTTTCAGACACTGCAGGCTATTGGTGCATTGCTGAGCTAACCCAGATCTTCAGGGAAACACTTTGAGTGGCTGAGCAGCCAGGCTGAAGTTCTGTCTGTTGGTGGGACAGATAAATGCTTAGAAACAACATCTTCCCATGGGCCCCTGAGATGGTAAGGGGGCTTTCTCAGCCCTATCTTGGCCATTTGACCTGGGGCAGCCCTATCTGCTGCTGGGTGCAGGGCACCTGCTGACAACACTCCTGTTCACCTTCACCTGTCAGGCCCATTGAGAGGTCCTCAGATGAACAAGCAGCAAATCTTTCAGTTTCAGCCCTAGGCTTTCCTTTATGTATCATTAGCATTGCGTTTCTGGGTTTAATTTTTTGTCTTTCCCAAGTCTGATTTGTTTCTTTAACACAAGGCTTTGTGGCTGGCTCAGCACAGAAAACATTCAGGGTTTTGCTGTGAATTTGCTGGTCCAGTTATTTTATCTGCTGTTGAATCTGCATCTGCTGCTTCCTTTCCTCAGCAGCCCGGGTTAAATAGGAGCTCTGCCACCTCCAACCCTTTGCAACAGTATTTGAGACCCTCTCTGAGCAGAGATTAACATTCATTTGCTTGATGTGATGGTTCATAGCTCTGACAGACTCTGCACAGCCACGGTTCTCTGGCCTGAGGCATGTACAACACAAGCTTTACAGGTCTCAGAGTCTTTCTTCCCCAGAGAGCCTGCAGAAGATGTGCAGCATAGCACACAGTCATACATCCCTGCTCCCTGGATGATGCTGTTGCAGGCCTAGCATTTGCAGCATAGCGTGGCTCTGTGGTGGGGTCTTTGCAGTGGCTGCTCCCTCCTGAGGGAGTGGCTCCTCTTTGTACATAGGGATGGCTGTGCTTCCTTTTTTCTGGTCTTTGTTTACTCTCATGACAAGTGCTCTGGTCATGCTCCTAAAAGGGACTGGAACTGTGTCTCTCTACCAGTTTCCCCCAGGCACTGTGACACTGGGCTGAGGGAGGGACAGGGATGTCTGCTGAGGACACTGGAAGGCTGAGCAGGAAAAGGCATCCAGACAGCACCTTATTTGTCCATAGGCTGGGCCATTGGGTATGAGCTCCCAAATTTTTTTTTAACTGGGTAAAAAGCTTCAGTAGGGTAAATGGTGAGGGCAGGAGAGCTTTCTGGTAGGAGACAAGGCGCTGTAGAATTCAGCCGAGAAGATGAGAGTTTGGGGTTAAGGTGTCACATTCCCCTTCAGATGCCAAGATCTCCTTTAGTATCTGTCCCAAAATCCCAGCATGGTTTTGGCCCTTCACATTTGTGGCTTAAGGGCAGTTTTCCCTAGTGTTTCAGTACTAGTCTCATTTTCTTTATTATGGCCAAATTGAACCACTCTTTATAAAATAAATTCCCATTCTTGATAAACGCACAAAGATAGGAGTTTTGTTTTAGCTATTGTGTCTGAAAGCTCTCACAGTTCAGCTCAGTAAAATGAGGATTGTTTGGGCTAGAACTGCCCAAAAAATTATTTTCCAGCTCTATTGAAGAGAACACTTCTAATAAAGTTTTTCTTTTTTCTCGACATCTGCTCACCTCCCAGCTTTAATCATAAGTGAGAACAGGAGTTCTCGTGAAAGAAAAGTACCAAAAAAGTAGACCTTAAATTTTAAGCTGATCTTCAGACAGGTTTTGGCAATAAGGAGCCAGCTGGTCCCCTTGGAAGGGAGAGCAGTTTTAGTCCAGTGAGGCTATTAAGTGATGGTGGCTTTTCAGGCTGAGTTAAGTCAACTGTGTGTCATCTGGGGCTTGTCCTCACCACAGGAACAGGATCGCAGGCTACACAGTTGTTAATCCTTGTCTTTTCCCATCCCTCTTCTCTTGCTCCTTGTCCATCTTCTCTTTCCAGCTGAGTACAAAAGGGAACCTGTGCCCTGACCCCCCGTCCAAAAGCTCTTTTCTCCCATTTCCCCCCTGGCCTCCAGTCACTGGCTGCAGTGTCTTCACTTACTTGTTTCCTCCCCACAGTACTCCCCACACCCCACTGCCCCTCCTGGCTCTCCCTACAGCCCCTGTGCCCCCTGGGGAGCATGGCTGAGTGTGTCACGGTTTTGAGGAGAATCATTTCAGGAGAGGAGTGTATGTGAATGAATCTGCACTGGAATCATCTGCACCAATGACAGCACCTTTTGTTTCCCCCATGTGCACATTAACTTTATCAGCTGTTAGACCTTGAAATTGCATTCTACCCTTAAATATACTGTTGGGAAATGAATTCAGCTGAGTAAACTGCAGCTCTCTTCTAATGTATACAGGCTCAGGCCAGCTGGTTTAAATTTCTTTTTGGCGTACACATTCTTGTGGGCCACAAAGCATGTGTGTCTGCAGCTCAGAAAGAAAAAAAAAGAGACTTCTGCAAGGAGATCATTCACAAATATTGAGCGAGTGCATTGAATTTTGCAGTGTAACTAGTATGATGAGTTTGGTGTTTACTCAAGGAAGTTCATTTGACAAATGCGTGTTTGAGAGATGCGCCTGTAGGAATTGTATTGAAAGACCTGGGTTATGTCTGTCTTCTGAAATGAATCCTCTGTTCCATCCATTCTGATGAACAACCCAGAACTCCTTACTGTACGAAGTAATTAATTTTTTAATATTAGCTTCCTGGGTGCATGTATTCAAACTCTATACCCTATGCCACAAGTGTGTGGTAAAATCCACCAAGAGTATCTTCAAAGATCTGAAAGACTTGGCCTAAATGTCACATAAAAAGAATGAAAGAAATAAGGGGACACAGCTTAAACAGCAGAAAGAGAGGACAGCATCTTTTCCCCAAAAGTGCAAATTTTTCTTTCTCACACGTCCTCCCATTTAAAACACTGATTAGAGAATTAGAAATATGGTTGCACATAGGCCTTCCTGACCATACAGACAGTAACTTGCAGTACCATGCTGAACAGATCTTAGGTTCACACCCTCCTTCTGTGCCTGTTACATGAAGTGAGGAACTTTGATTCTAAATAATTTGATTAGTAAAAATCAGGGCAAATTTTTAGAAACTCATTTAAAAAGTTTAAACAGACTTTTATATTAGGTAATATGTGGGTAACTGAAGTCAGGTTTGTATCTGATTAAATATAAAAGGAGCCAATATTAGAAAAAAGTAATATATTCATATGTTGTTGGTTTCTGGGCTGTGTCTGTGGAAAACGTTGTAAGTGTTTTTGGATATCAATGAAGTGTACAGCAGCAGGAAACACTACACATTAATGCTGATTTGAACAAAATGTGCATTGCACAGAAAGAACAGGTGATGTGTTCATCAGAGAGCATCACGAGGACACTCACTCTCCAAAAATGAATGTAGAAATAAGCAAAGAGGAGTGAAAACCAATCCTGGAATGGCCTTTGAGGCCTGTTATGTCATGGCATGACTGGAAAAAAGAAGCGTAAATACATTCCAGGGTGGGAGGCCGGGGGAAATTTTGTGGTCATAGAACCAGATTTGCTGAAAGTTAATTCCTCCACTCCACATCCACACAGAATTTAGCTGTGTGATGCCTTTCATTTGAAACCATTGGAGTCAATAGCAAGTATAGCTATATCATATACACAACAGTTGAAGATCACTGAAAGTACATGAGGTGCACACTGATTATGTCGATGTGTATTCAGTCTGCTTGTAATATGCCCTCCTTTCATATCACATAAAGTCTTCAGTCTTGGTTTACACTGCCACTAACTTTACAGAATATTTGTGACATAATTACTCTAATTAAAGACCTTAAGAGACAGGCAAAAGTTTTTCACAAAGTTATTTTTAGAATGTTGATTTTGGGTAGTTGTGTTGTTGTTATTGTAACAAATTTCTTAATTATTGGCCAACATGCTAATTTAAGCAAGGCTCTGGTTGTCTCTGAGAATAAGATTCTTAATATAAAATTAACTAAAACAACAGTTTACTCAGCTGTGGTTTTCAGACCTATATTGTATTTTTAAGTATGCCTTCAGCACGATGGTGTTATCTTTTAATTTTTCAATTGATAATTGGCAGTGTCAGTTCCACTCAGTCCCTGTCTCCAGTGGCTGCCAGTGCCCCCCTTTCTAGGGCTTTATCTGAGGGCACAATTAAACCTCATATCCCCTGTAGCCCTAGGTTTGTCACCACTCAGACACTGGAAGATACCATTGCTGCAACTCTTTCGGGCAAAACTTGAAGCTATATGTTTCTTCCTATTTTATCCTGGTTTCTGCTTCTGCCCTTGACTTGCTCCAGCACTTGGTCCAGTGTGAGCTTCTTGTCTTTTTTACCTGCAATGTCTGACCATGCTCAGGACCTGTCCTCTGCTCTCGTGTGCTTGCTGCTTCCCTTGTCCAATGTCCAGCCTGGACTTCCTGGCCATACCTAGATCCAGTGCAGCTTTTGTGACGATTTTGGTCGTGCCACTGTAGCACAGTGTCCCAGATCTCAGGCGTGAGCCCAGCGTTGCTATAATGACTGAAACAACCTGGTAGAACACTAAATACCCAGAGCAGGCTGGGGACCTCCATCCTCTGGTACCTGTCTTCAATGAGGACTTCTGCAGTCACCAGGAAGACAGTGCCTGCTCCTACCTTAGTCTCTCAAATGCCCTCCAAAGGTGAACACTGGATTAACTAATGGCACCTTGGGCTAGCTGCTGAGGCATGGCAGTCTCATTAAAGAGGGGTCATTTGTACCCACCCAGAAGATATGCTGCCTTTTGCAGCAGTTTTAGCATGCTGGTATTACTCTGTCAGTGAGGAAAGACAAGGAAGTACCCATCTCTGCAACTACACCCTTGGAAGGTACCAATATTGCATCTACTGTTCCATCTTTAGGCTGATTAATTCTGTACAAAAAAGCTTGTAGAAAGCAGAGATTCACATTAGATCTATGCAAAAAAATCAAGATATTTAACAATCCCTCTACCCTCAACTAATCCTTAACTCATACCAGGTCTAGGAGCCTTTTGACAGCTGTAATAATTTCTCTGAAGATAAGGAAGACAATTGTGTGGGCTGAATGGCTTGTTCCATAAAGTTTCTTTGTCAGGAGGCAATTGGTTAAGCTATTTAGATGTCTAGCTCTTAGATATCTTATTCCTATTGGGATTGATGCAAACTGAGTGCTTAAGTAGCTTATTATGTCAATTATTTTTAACAGGTTTGAGGAAAAGTAATAAAAAATATATATACCCTCCCCCTTTTTTTTTCCCTGTAACCTACCCAAATCCTACTTGTTAATGAAAACATTTAATTTTCAAGTGATAAAAAACCAGAAAAAATCCAAAAGAGAAAATTATTGGCAAAAATGTGCTTGTGTGGGAACTATTTTTTTAAGATGGTTCTAATGCCTTTTTCCCCCAAAAAGTATGTGCTAATTTCTGAAATAAATCTTAAACTGAGAATCCAGTGCACGGTGATTTGACAAAAGGAGAAAGGATATGTTAATGCAAAATAAATAGATGTAATTAAATTTATCCACATCTTTGCAGTGCCAAGGAAAGATAGGAGAAAGTACTTATACTAGAACAATACTGGAATTATTTTCTAAAATTTTGGCTCTCTACTTTTTATCCCCCTGGAGAGATAAACCTCAAAAGAAAGTCCAGAATTTGAAAAAGTGAAACAACCCCCCAAGGATACAGCCAAGCAGGCAATCTACTAAATCAAATGGGATTGTTTCTGCAGGACCTCCCTTTGCCTCCTGCAAATGCTGTTCACAGAGACGTCCTCTCTGTGCATGCTGCACTTTCTACAGCATCACCTGCTCCTGTTTCTAAATCGCCTCTGGTCTCTCCATGTTACATCTTCCATGGAAGCCAAACTCTGCACCAAGAAGAGCAGGAACCCCAGGAATGCCCTCCAGTCTCAAGGCAAGCACTCAGCACTGCATGCACTCAGGCACCCCAGCTACCTCCCTGGCCCTGGACAGCAGCTCCAGAGAGTCCCTGGCCTCCCATGCTCCACCTGCCTGGCTGGAAATCATGCTTAATTGGAAAGGAGGCTAATTAGGACAGAGAATTGGGCTGAGGTCCAGGATACCCATTTGTGGAGCTGTTGTCACATTAACTTCCCTCCAAAGGCAGGAGTTTGCTTCCTTTTACTTTACCCAAAATAATTAATGAAGCTCTTAAAATGTATCCTACACTTACTAAACAGGGAAGCCCATAGAGCGCACCTGAAAGATGGCATGAGAAAATAGAACATCTGAGGAGGTGCTAACAGTTTTATTGGGTCTTAATGACCGGGGGAAAGTTTTAAAGCTGCTGGAAGACAGCAATTTCTTTTTCCCTAAGTGTAACAACATGCTCCTCTCCGGCACAGAATGGAGGTGTGCAGCTCTTGGCTGGTCTGCACACAAAAATGATGCTGAAAACCCTCCAGCTGGGCCCTGCAGAAGAAGCTCAGGCAGCAGTTTGGTGTGCTCCTACTGTCCCATGTGCAGCAGACCGTGTGACACTATGCACACCTACTCAGTCACACACGGCCTCAGAACAAGTGAAGCAACCCAGCAGTACTGCAGGCTCCTCCTAATTGCCTGCAGACTGGCTGCCTTCTGGGAATTCTTGTTTTACAAGTTTAAAAAAAAAAAACAAACCCTCCCCAAACCAGCTCTCTGGAGAGTCTGGCATGTTGTCAATCCTGAAATGTCTGCAGGCTTTTAGTCCTGTCTGAGACTGTGTGTGTGTATGTAGATGATTATTCTGTATTTCAAGCTTACAGACATGCGCATGCCTCTCTCTTGACATGTGAGTTAGTCACATCAGTTCTCTGCCCATATAGAAGCACAAGTACTCAGAGTCAACAACTCTATCTGCAAAAAAACAGATTTTATAGTATTACACACAATATACAGGCACATGTGTTTTATAGTATTACAACACATGATATACATGCACATAAAGTGGACAGTATATTACATTTCATCATTCATAACTAACCCATATTTTCCTAGAAAGACATCTGACCTACACATGACATAATCCTCAACGCATCCTTGGTACAGCAAGCCCAAGTTATCTTGAGGCTCAATAGTGAAAGGCTTGAAGTACAAGAAGAACACCATTGCCTTAACAAGTGAAACATGCTCTCTGTAGCACATGCCGGCTTCTGCCACGCCTTTAGTCAGGCACAGACACAGCTGTCACTGATTCTGCACCTTGTGCATTAACAGATCGAACACCGACCTTCCAGCTGCTAAGGAGAATGAAATATTGCACCGTGAAGGAAATAGGCTTCTGAGGGCAGGACATATGAAGGCAAATATTTCCAAGGACAGTACAAAGAATCTTTTTTCCCTTTCTGGTTATAGTAGCCCCAGAAAAATTGTTAAAAAGGTTATTTCTTATAATATGCAGTTAATGGTCCTCTGCTTGGCGTGCTCTTTGATTTATGAACCATTGACATTTTAGGCAATGAAATTTTGACATGTGACATGGGATGTATGGGGCTGCTCTCAATTGCCTTTGGGGCTATTTTTAAGCAATTCAGTCTGGAGTCTGGCTGTTCCTTAAAGCTTCAAATGGATGCATCCTTTCCTTGGCAATCCATTTAATGCTGTGTGATTACTTTATGGGTATTATCTGCTTGGGATGCATAAACTTCTCAGGTTTTTTTTCTCAGTGGCAACTGATATTTTCAAAGATGCTAAGAAGGAGATCATTAGTTCTGAAGTAGTGGTATGAGTGACTGACATGCAAATCATCCTTTAATAGGGCTCATCTACCTCTCTGAAGATATCTCCAGCATCAGGAAGCGCCCAGGGGACACACAGCTACTGCACCTGCCTCCTCTGCCTGGGGGCTGGCATTTTGGCATTCACTCCAAGGTGGCAGCCCTCAGCACTGCTGGAACAGCCCCGGGGGTTGGCAACGTGATTTATGGCAACCATCAAGTTTCCTCACTTGCAGCTAAAATAGGGCCAGCACTGCTCTGCAGCAGCAGGGAGTGTCACAGGCACTCTTCACCTCCTGTCACTCACAATCTGTGCCCCTGGGGTCTGTCGTGCTGCACACAGGATCAGGAGAGGGTGTAGCCAGTGTAAAACTTCAGAAATCGCAAAATATGCTCTGACAAATGAGAGAATGGTACAGCTTACCTCATGCACCAAGACCCCTCCATCCTTCAGAAAGGCAGCTTATTTTACTACTGCATTTCGAAGCCTGATGGGCTTCTTGAGCATGACTGGTGACCCTGGATGCACTGATCATGAAGGATTTTTACACAGCTTATTTTCCAAATTAGTGAAAATTAACATTAGTATCCACAGCAGTGGCAGCTTATGGATGTGAGGTCACTTACCCACTGAGGTAAAGAAATCACTCTTCTGCCTTTGACTGAAGGTTTCTCTGCGCACCTGGAAATTATTTAGCACCTGATAAATGATTTGCAAATGTTAAATTCAATTAATGCCAGCAGAGACCTCTCCTTCAAACACATTTTTTGCATCTCTCAGTGTACAATTAGGGGGCATGTATGTCGTATGTGAAATAGTCTGGTCTGCTGATGAACTTAATAAATGTATTATTTTCTCATTGCATTTCTTAAAGTAAACATTTCATGATTGGTGTTATTACAGAATAATCCAAGAGTTCCCCTGTTCAGTGGGGACTACATTAAAACCAAGGAACTCAGAGAAATCATATTGTCCTGGGCTCCTGGTACTTGAAGACTTTTAGAAGTCACACAGAAAGAAGATGCCTTAGAAAGTGTACAAATAAACATTTTGCATGGGAATACCAGCGTAGAACAGATGATGGGTGAAAATTTCTTTCTGATGGTAGGGCTCCTTGTTCATAGGGTGTTCTCCAGCCAATTAGAGGCTTGTTTTTTTCCACTTCAAAGAACTTTATAAGCGAGGGAGGGGCTCAGCAGACTTGGAAACTTTTATGTACATTCATTTCATGATCTATAGTCATATGTACCTGGTCCATATGAGAAGCTTGCAATTTTGTGAGTAAAACAAAGAAAGTTTTGAACAATAAATCATCTCTTCAATAGTCACTGGATGTGACACTTTGTAAAGTATTTCAAAGCATAAATCAAAGAGATGTGCAGGCAGTTCTCACTGTTAGTGAGTTTTCCTAATTTTGGTACCATTTAAAACATAGTCTCTGCCCCAGGACCCTCTTAGAAAGGGCAGAGGAGGAGGGTCAGTGGGTGAAACTGCAGTACTGCTGGACATTAGCTCTGATGGGTCTCATGGGAGCCCGTGCATCCGAAGCAAGACACTCTCAGAGGGACTTTGTAAACAAGAAGCCTCAAAGAGGACTCGTCTTACCACAGCAGCATTTGCATAGTGTGTGTCTTGCAGAGCTTGGGATGTCATTTAAAAAAAAAACCTTTCCATACTCATTTGCTTGTTGTTTGGGGCCTGTTGCTGACCAAACTCAGCAAGGAAAATGAGGTGAATAAATTAAGCTTCATTAAGAACAGATGATCTTCATTATCTGTAGAAAACAATAAGACCAACTTGTTTAGCTGATGCAGTAGGTCCTGTTTAAATCACTGCTATAAGCAGTAAGGTTTAGAAAAGTGCAAGTAGTGCGTGTTATTCTAGATTTTAATAGTGTATCTTTTTGTGTAATTGGAAACTGGCAGGCAAAGAGCACAGCAGAAATCAAATTTTTGCAGGGTGAGCAGTAATGAAACAAAAGCAATTTCTTCTATGTTCACAATATAAACATTACCAAAATGAGATTTTCCAGTCTACCAGAAATAGTAAGAAATTAAGAAGTGCAGGAGGGAAATTATCTAACTTTGAAAGAAAAGGAAACAAATGGAGAAATAGCCTCATGCTGTGGTAGAACCTGGTTTTGCATTGAGAAAGAGGCAAATTTCCTTTTCACATTTACAGGAGCCAAACCTCAGTTCTTGTCAGAGCTGCTGCACTGAGCTCATGACAATGTGTCTTCTTAATCATATAGCTTTAGCTCATGCTCAGATTAATACCCTGCTTGAGAGCAGCCAGATTTGGGATTTCTTTTAACAGGGAGAGGGAGAGCATATGTAGCCTAACCCATGTCCCATCATTACATGAGAAGGCTCCAAGCTCCAATGAAGCAGTAAAACCTTCATCCTGGACCTTCACAGAGCCCCAGACCTCAGCCACCATCCCTCCTGTTTTAAGAGTATAATTGCCAGCCTAAACAATCTGGACTTCCAAACCACAGGCAGTAAATTCATAATTATATCATGAGCACATGGTGCTAGGAAAAGCTGAGAAAGATGCAGCTCAGTCTGAGAACCAGTCTGTATTGCAAGGGTGATGTGTGTCACTGACTCATCTGCTGGTGCTGGAGAATGAACCTACCCTCTGGATAAGGACTGACAGAGAATTTGAAGATTCTTCCCGCATACACTGTTTATGAAGATGGATTCATGGAAAGTGCTGCAACACTGGAAAGCAAGGATAAGATAACATGTGAGAAGAGAATAGTTGAAAGTGCAGCATCTGGAGGGGAAAGGACTTGGGTAGAGTAAAGAAGAGGAAAATAGAGGCCAAAATCAATGCAGCACAGTTGTCATAGTGAAGACAATTTAGGTTTCTGAAATATTAATAGTGACCATGTTCATAGTAGTTTTTTATGTTTATCAAATAGATGAATAAAAGAAGTGACCAATAAACACACCAACAAACACTGATAAAGTAAATGGTTAAGGAGAACATTTACAAATATATTTTCCATATATTTACTTCAATAACTAGAGATAAAGCAGGGACAAACTTAGGGACAAGGCCCAGAGATAGCATGATGTGATTATGTTCTCCCTCTCTGTATTTAGACAAACACTACCATCCTAAGCCTAGTTTGGTTTTCTAAAAACTGCAGTTATTTTCACTACATGATGTGATACTTGGCTACTACCAAAGTGCCTTTTTCCTCTTGAAGGACTATACTGATAAGATATAATTCTTTTACCTCTTTACAATCAACAGGTTTGGATTTTTAGAGCATGTTTTCTAAATACCTGATTCTACAAATCGAGTTAGATTAATGTAACCAAATAATAATCCAATAGCTATGAATACAGAAACATTGTGTATTTCTTACCACTTCTTAACTAATGTCTTTTTTTATTGCTTATGACTAATTGTTGTTGTGTCAAAAGCAGTAGACAGGAAAATTTTTTCCAAACATATCATTACAGTCACTAAAGTAATGAGAAATACATCAGATATTTTTAGGTCATAATTTTTTTGTCAGGGAAAATAGCAACCTTCTGGAATAAACTGAAAATCATTATTGCTTCCACTGGGATTCACACTGAACGCAATAATTATGGTAAATTCATTTGGTACTGACAAAGTTACAACAAAGTAATTTCCTCCGTGATATATTGCAGTGGACCAAGTTGTCCCTAGGCCAGAAACTTTTGTTTTGTCTCTGCCAAGTAGTCTGTCCCCTGACAGGGTGCCAGACGGAGAAAAAACTCGGTGGAGAGGGTACAAATCCCAGTTCCCAGAAATTCTCTGGGGTTGCCCTCCTAACACCTGCACCCATGGGCCCTATGTAGAAGAATGGACATGCAACGGGTGGGGAAGAGGTTGGCAGCAGCCCTTGCCCTGATGCAGGACTTTAGGGCATCTTTGGGAGCAGTACTGCCCACATAGGAGTGCTCAGGGGTTCCCTTAGCAAAGTGACTTCATGTATAGATACATCCTCAGGAAATTAATCCAAATGAACTAGAGATAAGTGTATAAAATGCCTCATTAAATTACAGCAGGCTGTGGTACTCAGATGTTCACTAAACCTCCAACAAACCAAAGTAAAGCTATCTTGCTTTCAGCCAGGAGAGTCTCAGTGCAGTCTGAGGAATGTGGATATCAAGCACAGTGTGTGATTCCTCCTTCACATTCCTCAGTCACAATGTCAGCTTCAGGCTCTGCTCCCCTGACATGTCCTGTTGACAAACTGCCACCACTGCTTGTAAGGCTGAGCAATGAGTACTGACAGGGAACTGCTCTAGGTGGAAAACAAAGCCTTCCCTCTTTTCATGCAGGCCTGCTTTTACTGTGGATCCATTATCTGATACAATTTTACATGTGACTCTAAAACCAGGTGCGAAGGCACAGCTGAGAAGGTGATGGGGAGCAGGAGTGGGAGGCTAAAGTGTGATGGGAGTGTTTGAGCCAGTATTAGCATGGGAATAAAACTGTGGCATGTGGAAGTGAAACTGTGGCACATGGATTTCACTTGTCTGTTAGCATCTTCTCCCTCAGAGTGTCCTTGTGATCCTCTGTGCTTCGAAGATGCCAAAATGCTCAGGTACTGTCCTAGTACAGACACCTGACGTACGAGACCTAACTTAAGAAGTGAGAAACATCCACAGAAGCAACATTGGGGGTGCCTTCTCATAACTATGGCTCACAGAACCACCAGAAAATACTTCTTTTTGTTTTTTAAACCTTGGAGTTCAAGCGAAGGGGAGGGCAGGTCACTGCCTAACACCACCTCCACTTTCCTTGGTTGTAAGAGGATCATCTGCACAAACACAGCTGATTTGCTAGGAATAGTGATAATACTGCAAACACTTTCCTACCTGAGCCCCCTCATACCTATTTTTCTGATTTTTACTGAAATCTATTTGTTTGGTACAGTTTTCCAAAAAGGCAGCTCTGTTCCTCACAACACTCCAAAGTGACTACTGTGTGAAGTATCCCAGATGGGAGTGAGCAATGTGTGCAGTCAAATGCAGCCAGATGTTCAAAACTAGAAATATTTGATTTTATATATAATTTCCAAAGGCAGTCATAGGAGAACAAACATTTTCTGTTATTCTCCTTTAATGAAATGATTTTTTAGCTTTTTACTGATTATTTTTGCATTCTAAATGAGAAACTACTTGTCTGAACTACAGCAATAGAGAAGTGTACTTTTTGTCTGGCTTTTTTAAGTAGAAAGCATTGAAAACATAAATCAATTTGGTTCATCTTTGATTTAGAATAAATATCTTGGCATTGACTGCAAACAATCCTCAGATGTTTTTAAACTCATATCACAACTTTATAGTTTATTACTTTCAAAGCTTTGTGGGCTGAAGTGAAGTTAGCAAATATTTGAATATATCATCTTGCTCCTCAAATGTATCACGGATCAAAACTCAGTGGTATTTTTCTGAAGAACACAGTTTCTAAATGACATGGTCATAACCAATGTATTTATGTGGTCACACACAGCCTGACACAGCCTGAGAAACTTGCAATTCCTCCCAGGCCTAGGAAGTTGCAGAGGGCTCAGGAGAAGAAATCAGCTCTCATGCTATTCTGGGAGAGCAGAATGTCAGGAATGGAAAACAAAGATATGCACCTGTGGTCTGTGTTCAGCTCTATGTGAGCTACGTGATGTTTCACTTTCAGAGGATTGTTTCCTTTCTTTTACCAATCAGTCCCCTGTTTGTCTTTGCAGTTTGACCAATGCAGTTGTACCTAACGATGTGTTCTATAAGAAAGAGCACAAGCTCTTTCTTTCAAGGATATAGTATAATAAACTCTCTTCCTTGATGCACAAGCCTGAATTATTGGAGTCATAATTGTGTTACTTGGAATCTGGGAGCAACATATTCATGCTTAAATACTTTTTTTTAAATCAAGTATTCACCTCACAGAGTAGTTCCTATTGCAGGGTAGGAGAGTGATCAGAAAATGAGAGTGGTTCTTGCTGCAGTAGGCAGATTTAAACAAAGCGACTGATTCAGCTTAATTTAGCAGAAAGGTAATTAATATTTCAAATAATGGAATGTAATCCAGATTGATTAATGGTCACATCCATGAAGGACTTTCTCTTTTATCTCAGTTCAGTATTTGGAAGATCAGGACTCAATTTTTCTTTCTCTTCCATCAAAGGTCCATATTAAAGACTTCCTTTTGTGGTCACCAAATGGTTGTATTTTGCAAACTCGTCTCCTCTGCTACATTAGCCATGACACCTCAATGACCATTGGAAACCAGAGGAGCCTTCCCACCACCAGATCCAGCCTAACATCTTTACAATCTCCAGTCAGCCCTGGGAGCCCTGCTGACTTGTTTCTGTGGGCAGACTGAGATGCACAGGGGATTCTGCACCTACAGGATCGGGATATGGCAGAACACTTTGAAAAGTGACCTTGCAACTTTTTGGTTTGGTTTGGTTTTATACAAAACTGTCTGTGTTTTTATATATATAGGTCAGAAAAGTAAATCTGTCAGCATGAGTCAGCATTCAGATCTCAGAAGCATTGCTAAATGATCAGCATCAGCCTAAGATAGGCAGATATCAGCTCAGATACCTTTAAATATGTTAATAATCTCTAATTCAACATTCCTTTGATGCACTAAATTGTGGCAACTAATTAGGAAAAACCTCTGTGCAATGCTTGGAGTTACTTCAAGGCTTCCAGGAGTGAAACCTAAGGAGACTTAGACTCTTAAATGACATTGTGGCTTCTGAGGATGCCACAGTCATGCTGGGAAACAGCAATACGAAATTAGTGGAAAAGATAGCTCCACATAATTTTCTGTGGTGTACAAAGACTGCCTTCAGAGCCTTGTAGCTGCACACCACCATTTCTTGCCATTTGCTGAACCTGTCATTCAGATATGGGTCTGTGCTGTTCCAGGGATCAGGTTTTTGGTCTTCTGTCCACAGGTACATGTGGGTTAAAAGACAACCATGGAATGCAAATCTATTTCCAACAGGCTGAAATCCACTGTGCAAGGATTGGCATCTCAGCCGGATGTCATCAACATGTACTTTGCTACCTATAATCTAGTGCCTTCATAGCTTCACAAAGGCATTCTATTAGGGAACATCTGGATGAAACCTTGGCACTGCTAAAGTCAATAAGAGCTCTGGCTGTGATTTTCTAGGTCTTTATCTGCAATACTGCTTCATTTTTTTGAAGGTCAGCTGGAAGGGCTGGGTAGTTTTGTGCTTACATGGTAACATGAAAAGAATGACAAGGCTAAAAAGCTTAATGATAGTTAATTTAGGGGCATTATTAAGGCTGACTAAAGGTCAGTATCTAGAGATATAAGTGGACGAATTAATTTCTTGAAAATGGTAGAATTACTGTAGTATCAGAAGAAGTGTGTTTTATAATAGATTTTCACAAAATTTCTGTTCTGGGACAGAAAGAAAATCTATATGTTGTTCTTCAGCTTTCACATATTTTATATTATAGAACTGCTGTCCACATTAATTTTCTTGCAATTACATTTAGCAGCTTCTCTTTTTTTGTATCATTCAAAATAAACCCTGTCAATATTCTTCATACTTTAACTGGGCATAAGGACACAATTAAAGCCTTTTTGCTATCTGGGGCTGAGTAAATAGTTTATTTAGTGCCCCTTTGCTTGGTGACTTGTGCCCCGTTATACAAAAGGACTGTGATCTAAGATTTATCATCCCAGGCACTGTCTTTGCAGAGCAAATGGAAATTACTGAGTTTCCTGACATTCAGGAGGAACTGCAGAGATGTGTATGCATGTTATGACCTATTTTTGTATGTACAACCCACATTTAAGGAGAGGAGATATACAAGTTGCCAGCTCCAGTGAAGCTGCGGAAAGGGCACTGCCAGAGTCAGACTGTAAGTCCTGAGTTCTCAGAGTTTATATAACAACTAGAATATAACCTGCCAGCCATAGACTGTATTTCTCTGGGTTGATGTAACAATATGAAATAATTACATAAATTGTCTGAAGATCGTGTTCAGATCGGGTTAAACACAGGCAAATGGAGACGCATTTTGTGGGGAGAACTCTGCGTCTGTGCCATTGGAGGGTACTTCCCTCGCAGCCTTGCACCTTTTGCTGAAACACAGCTCCTGAATCGATTTAACTGAGTGTTATATATAAAAAGACGTGATTTTGGCTTAGCTTGCTGGCTGCAAGAACAGTGTCACCAACCATAGTAAACGAACTGTCTTGCCCAGTTTAAAGATTCCATTGTATTTCCTCTCCACTGCTGTTGAGAGCAGAGGGAAAATAGGAAGGCCTGTAGTCCAGAAAGACACAGAGGCAGCAAGAGGTATAAGTCTCTAGAGGTAAATGAGCAGTGTAAATTGCACCTTTCCAGTTTATTAAGTACTAATTAAGGCTTGCAAGCCTGGCATTCTTTTACCAGACATGTGGTGCCAGCAAAGCAGCCACCCGTGTGTTCGGATGTCGATTGCTATGCTGTGATTATACAGAATCCAAGTGTGGCTTTTTCTTTTTTGGATATTGCTGCCATTTGAATAATATATCCCCAGAATGCCTAGCTCGGTGATCCATTATTCACAGGCAGTTACTGTCCAAAAGGGCTCTGACTGCTTCAGGGAGCTCATGTGACACCCAGGCAACCTGCCTATGTACTGGGAGCCTCCTGAAGGTATGAGTGACCTCAGGAGATGGAAAAAAGATTCCCTGGACGTCCCCCAGAAACAATGAGAATGAGCTGATCCCTGGTACCTTTAGGCAGGATATTCCTGACTCTGAATGGAGCCATTGCTACTGAATATACTATAAATCTCCATGTAGCTCCAGGTAAAAAATACATGTGTTGTGAAGCCCTCCTCTGTGAGGAATGTTTCATTTGCAGAAGGTTTGTTCTGGCTTTTTTTTCTGCAGAGAGGCAAAGAACTACAGAACATTTGCAACATGGCTGCCATCAAGTCTGCTACTTCTATCAAAGCCAGGAAAGGAACCATAAAAGGATAACAAGGTAGATCCAGGGGTGTTTACAGGGAGCATCCTGCAAGCAGGAAAGTGCGTATGAAGGACCTGGTTTGAAAATTAATGTTAAAGGTTAAGATGAAACGGAGTATCTTCTCCTGATACCTAAGGGGAAAGGAAAATTTCTCAGGGGGTGAGGAGCAGTAGAGATAGGCAAGTGGAATAAACACTGGGAAGCTGCACCAGGGAGGACAAGCAACCTGTGCTGTAGAAGAGGGAAAAAGGGAGGTGCTTTTGAGGAGACCAGCAAGGAGAGTGCTGTCTGCAGCCCTGCTCTGTTAAGGCCAAACAGAAGCATTCTAAAAAACCTCAGTTTTGAGATGATAAGAACTCAAACAGGACCTTTGTCTAAGAGTTCAGCTTAGCTGTCTGGAGCTAGTTTAATCATATACCAAAGTGTTTTTCTCCCACAGTCCAGCCAGAAGCAAACAATAGTAACTTCACCAAAGACTTTTAGTGGCAGTGAAGCCAATGTGAGACCAAGGGTGGCTAGTTTGGTCATGCACAGTATGATCAGCAAGCTTCAGACAAGAAGCTGACTTACTCTTGGCTGTTCTCAGCATGCCTGTGTTTGTGCAGTCACTTTGTACTGCTCTACAAAAGCAGCTTAGTCTAAGCTATATTTTACCTATACGCTGTGAATGTTTACAGTGAGCATCTCCCAGACAGGAAAAGAAGCATAATGGATGTTCCTGCTAAATCCCACACCAGCTAAACCCCAGCTATCTGAACATCTTCAGCATAATTCTGAATAATCCACGTGACTGAATACAGATAAATAGAAGAAAGGTTAGGCAAGATTAGGTTACCAGTTTTCTTTCAATGTCTCAGATGTTTTGCTTTCCCTTCTTTAAGTTGCACTAACAAATGCTAACATTATTTCTTCTTTCCTGACTTAAGGCAACTGTGACATGACAGATTTTTCAGTTTACTGACAAAACCATTCAAGACAATACGAGAACCCCCACAACCCAGTTCATTTTTAAGATATTTTTAAGACTGTTTTTCCTTTCTTACAAAGCTGAAAGCATTTGGGAAAAAAAGTTTTAGGACAGATGAAAATGAGTCTTATGCTTGCTTAGTAATAACAGAGGAACTGTTAGGCTGAAAAACTTAACCACAGTTCATTTAGGATAATTATTTAGCCAAAATAGAAGGTAGTATTTAGAGACAAAAGAAGATAGAAGTTTTCTGAAAAAGTAGATTTGGGAAACTAAGGCTAGGAAATGCAAAATCTCAGCATGCACTTCCCTTAACAGTTGAGTGAAAAAAATACATCTCAGGACATTGTAGATCCCAAGGTAGCACTTGCATACCCCTATTTTGGCTTCATAATTAACAAAATATTAGTGGTGGATACCAGCATAAAAGTGTTATTTGGGCTGACTACATGTAAGCTGTTGTGCGTAAAACAGTATTGTGTGGCACAAACAGGAGAGAGTGCAATTTCAGAGCAATCCTTCCCCAGGCGGCATTCCTTAATATTGCAACCACTTTGCTTAATTATGCAAATGCTACTGAGAGCATTAAAGGAAAAAGCTGGAATCACTAATTGTGTGGACTTCCTTGTCTATATTCTGGATACAGCCAACTGTTAGGCTGTAATACTTTTAAGACTATTTGTTGTAGTAATTACTTTGTGCTGTGTTCTGCACAAAGGAATTACTGAGCTTTTCTCATTTTGGAAGAGACTTCTCCATTTTTGACAATCATAGTTTGAACTATAAAATACTTAGTTGATAGATGTGTGTTTTACTCTAATCAGACATTAGTTCTACAGTGATTTTTGCAATTATGTGAAGAATCGAGCCTTCAAATTTTGACTTTAAAATAGTAGAAATGAAATAAACACATGGACTAAATACAATTTTTTTTTCATAGAGTCCCACCTCAGTTTACAAAAATGCAACCAAATAAATAATGTCAAGATAACAAATTCCCAATCCCGCATTATTGCAAGGATAGCAATAAGTAATTATAAAGAACCCCAAACATTGTAAAAGTTGTCTTTGCATCTCACACCTGTGGGGCAGATGGCTTACCTGGAATACAACAATAGGTAAGCAACACCAATTGAAGTCTGGATTATTTTAAGCTGTTCAAGAGGAGGGTTTGATCCAAACCCACCTTCCATCATCACACATGACTGAATGTAAGAAAGATTTACTCATCTGAATGAAGACAGGGAGAAAGTCACTTCATAGTTTTTTAAAAGGCTTCTTTAGTGATGTGTCTGCATTGTTCATATTTTTGTCTAATTTATCAACATACTGTGGGATACAGAAACAAATTATCTTCTCAAATTATCATCTCTAACAGATTTTTTCAACTGGATGATTATATATTTACCTTATTCAATAAGGGATTATTCTGGGATAGTATTTGAATCTCTACTATCACTTTTGCACATTGCATCAGGAGGAGAAAAAGAAGAGTATGATGAGGAGAAAAAGAAGAGTGTGATCAGGAGAAAGCCCCAGTAAAGCTGCTGAGGACAGCAAAAGTGGCTAGAGAAACTTGAGTTAAATTGCAGTGAATGAGTTCCTCAGCAAGAAAGGGGATTAATTACTGTGCACATGTATGCAGTCAGCAATGGCAGATAATTTGGAATGAAGATTAATTGTTTCCTTAATATGTTACGTCTTCTGGCCAGACTCTGCTTGCCCACTGCCACAGCCTTGTGGGAACCCTGCCAAACAGTCTCTTAGGACCATGTGAAAAAAATGAGAGATTATCCCTTCATGTGTCCTTTATGGTGACTTCCAAATATTTCAGTTTGGACTGTGCTCGTGTCACTGCATCTAGTTAAGATTGCCCCTGAGGCTGACTCATGCTGTGAAGCTCTCCATGTCCCCAGGCAGAAAGCTTTCAGATTGGAAAGGTCTGGGAAAATGGAAAAGCTGGCAAAGAAATAAAAAATATAATGGCTAGAGAAGACCAGTATTCATTCTGTAAGGATCTCTTTTCTTTAAGGAGACTGGGATTTAGTGAAGCTGAAATACCTGCCTCCACCTCAGCAGGGTCTTAGCCTGAGCCTACTGGATGATGTGTGGCATCAGGGAGGCAACTTTCAGGCTCACATATGTCACAATTAACACTAAAAAATTACTCATCTGCAGTGCCTTGGTTTCTGTGCTTACTTGCATCTGTCCTGCACTTGCAGCTTTCTGCTAACTTCAGAGAAGCTACTTACCCTTTATATTGGGATTCCAGAGGAAAGGAGAATCAGGCCATGTGTCTATTCTATAAAAACATTGTCATCCTGGAGCCAGTGGCACCTGCTGTGGTGGAAATTGTCATTACAGGACTAGGAGCTAATTTTTAGAAAAATTGAGATGTATCTGAGCCTGGAGCATCCATGAGACAGACCACAAATTATAGTTTGTATTAAAAGTACAGCAGCAAGAAAGTTGAAGTTCCACAAAATTATGTACTTGGAAGTTTTTAATTATTATCTGAACAGGGTTCCTCACAGTCTGGATGTCTTGGGGAATCTCAGATATTTACAGACTCATTTAGCTCTCTGCAGGCAGTAGGATGAAATTCACCCAGATATTTATTAATTAATGCTTGCAAGTGACTCTGGTCTTGGCAGCATAATTCCCCAGGAATATTTGGATGCATCACAAAAATGACCAAGAGCTACATCCTTGTCTGTAATCCCTATTTATAGAACTAAATAGTAAATGCATGTATGGTCTGAATTATCCCTTTCCTTTTGGAGATGGCTCTTGCAGTTAAGGAACAGCTTGGAGGAAGAGGGCTTGTTCAGGTGTTGAATCTACATTCATTCCTGCCACTTACTTTCTTGCAATAAGCGCTGCTTTATTTTTCACAGCACAAGAGTTGAAATCCTGCTCTTGTACTGAAAAAAATGTAAATACCAAAGGAAAATAAAAAGCAGCAGTGAAGATGGCCTTAAAAGGATGGATCTTCATAAACACTAGTGTTGCTTTATAGGCCTTTGGTGAGCCAACATTTCCTTGTTTCACTGGACTACAGAAATGTATGAATAATTACTGAATTAATGCAAGATATCCATAAAAATAAGAATTTTTATGAATGTCATGTATTAATCCCTCTGATCTAGTAGCACAGTTGCAGCATATAATTAGCAGCTCTATCAGCAAGAGTCAATGTTTGTCAAATTATCATTACATTAAAATATGCTTTACATGCACATCTTTTATAATCATGGAAGCCAAGTTCTTGCATATTTTCAAACAAGAAATCCAGCCTTCCTGTAGAGTGATCCAACTGACTTCTCTAACTGCTTAAGAGTTAAGGTGATATAGACTACCCAGTTCAGGTTATATAAGCACATTGATGTAATGCTGATGTAAAGCCCTTAGCCCAAATTATTATGGGTCTCCTCACAAGAGCTATGAGAGAAATATGTAAGGGTAAGGGGACTAGAATGAGAAAAGAGGCATATGGCAGTGAACAGATAAGTCATCTATAGTTCTTAGAGTTTATTCAGATACATAAAATATTATTTTAATTTTAAGCCAGGAATAGACAGATTGTTGATAAGGATTGCTTTTAATTATGACTTCCTGTGAATTAGAACTTGTAATTTGGAGCGTCTAACTGTGCTACTTGCAGAGCTGTTTGATCTGTATCCAAATGTACTGCTGCAGCAACACATGGTCTTTCACTGCAGTGAGTGGTCTGATAGCTTCACTGAGTTTAATGTTGCAACAAAAATTCACTGCTTTTTAGTCTCATTTGTTACTCATGATTATTAATGAATCCTATATTAGTAAGGCTGTCTATACTCAGCAGTCCTCATAGAACAACATCATAAACCTTTCCCTTGTAGTGGTGAAGATATGTGACTCCAACATGTAATTTAACTAGAATTTTAAGTATTGTGAAGTTTTCTGCTGGATGAATTTGTATGCCTTTCTTACGGTTTGATACCATACCCATGCAGTGCCAAACTCTGCTCTCACATGTACGACCGCAAGCTCACTGGTTCAAAGTGCACCTTGTTGAAATGAGACATCTACTGAAGTGAAGCATGAACCTTGATTTCCTTAACAGTTGATGCAGAAATTTCAGTGGACTAATAAGCCAACAGGAAGAAGCCTATGTCCCTTAGTGATGATTGAGCATTCCCAGACACTGAAATAGGTGAGATGAATCTGAGCCACTGAACTAAGATAGCCTTAATAGTTTAACTGTTCACTTGAAGAATATGCATATAATCAACAAATTAGCTCACAGAATTGCTGAAAAAAACCAGTATCTTTCTTGAGAAAAAAAGCCCACAACAATCAGTCAATGTTTACTTTTTCTCATGTTGCTCTCCACACTGGTGGTATTGGTCACAGCTTGGCTTACAGATACTTTTTTCTTCTTTTTACTTCTTATAAATCTAAATTACAAGTTAAAATAATTTGTGGAGTTTTAAGCTCATTTGGGGAGAATGCAAACTATTTCATCTCAGAAAGCGATGTCAGGAACTAGATCTTAATGTGGAAAACTTGAGTGTGGTCCTTCAAGGCCACACCACATCAAAGGTCACTTAATACTGGATCTAAAAGTAATATTTTGGACTCAAGTCTTATGGACAGGAAAATCAATAAAGTCAGCTTGTGTTGGAATCTTCCATCAAAAACAAGCACTACATAAAGGATGCTATTGCAGGCAAACAAAACTAGTCCTTAACTGATTGGCAAACAGGACTTACGCACTGCATGGATGTCGCACTCTGGTGCTCTCTGCTTCTTGTCCTCTCTTGTAATTGACAGAATGTCAATTCATCCATCATGATGTTTGTGTGTTCTGTGGTGAAGAGCTAGACTGAAGTTGCCAGCAGAAACTTCCAGCCACCATTTTTCAACTGTCTTTTCTACCATTTCACCTCTGGGGGGGATGCTGTGTTTGGTAGTCCAGGAGTGAACAGAACTACAATAGCCTAAAATCTCCAAATAAACCACTCTCAGGTTTTGTGTGAAGTTGATTCATATGGCTGAGCCTGTGTTAAGAATTTCCTAATTTGCAGTGTTTCATTGCAAAGCCCTTAAAGGTTTCTGAGTATTGAATACAATATTTCTCTCACTTCCTCCTTAATGCATAGGTGTAATTTTTAAAATTGTGTCATTTACAGACTCTGGCTCCCTCTTCCCTTCCCCACAAAAGAAATATATGTGAAAATCTCCAAATATGAAAATCAGTGAAAATAGCACCAATAAAACATGTATCCCAAAACCTCTTGGTAAATTCAAAAAAAGAAAAGCAGAGTTTACTAGAAGCTAAATTTAAAAAGACACTATTTGATTTTCAAAGTTACACTAAAGAAAGAAACCAATTTCTGTGAGTATACAGAAAATGTATTCACTAAACATTTCTTATTTTCAAGAAGTCTTCTAACAGCATTGAGCAACATGAGAAAAATCTTTATCTTTGATTTTAATTTCATATGGTTGTTGGTATATACTTTTTTATCCCCATCCCAAATAATTTCAAAGGTGTTTTACAACCAGATAGAAAAACCAGAGTGTTGGGAAAATGTTTTAAGAGTTGGAGGAAATATGTATGTACAGATGAAAAGCTAGTATTTTTTCTTTCCATGGTCCTTGTCTATCCAGCTACATTGAAAATATTGCTATGTGTATCTACTGTTACTAGAGAATGAGGAAATAAAAAATTTAAGATTCTGGAGATGGCAGAGAGAAATAGAAATTGCCTGGTTAAGATACTGATTTGGACCTGGACCACTCTCATGTTTTTGTCTTTTAACCAAAAGTATTGTCTTTCCTTATGACCATATTAATGGTACATATGGATCTGTTACATTTACCAAAAAAAACCCAGAACCACCTATATTTTTGCCGGGGTGCATACACATTTCTATGCATATTAATGGAACAGTCTGATATATGGAAATACATTGATTGCTGTCAATATGACCTACACTTATAGATCCTACAAAATGTAACATCTTCACCTTTAGATACATAAAAGTAAGGCTCATTTCTTTTACCAAAACTGAGACACCACAGCATTCTCCTGGACAAATGAATCAGAACCCACAATGGACTGACACATAAATGGATTAGAAAAAGAAATTGTCTTAAAAGGAAGACACATAAACACAGCTGATGTGCAAGTACAGAGCAGTACTTCTCCTGATATGACTTCCAGCATCTGGCAATATCTGCATTATTCTTGGAACTGCTCCTCACCATGACGTATCAGGTTACTTGCAACAGCTGGAATCAACTAGAATACAATGGCATGTTAACCAGCATTTTAAATGTAATTTATGTTGGCCAGTGTTATGAAAGAAGTTTTACAGCAGGAACTACTGCATTCTTTTCCTGTAGCATTAAATTTCTATTTCCGTCGCTAGCAGTACGAAGGCAATCAGATAATGTCTTTGTGCAGGCTGGACTTTGATCTTGGGAACTCCCCGCAACAACATAGCATTCCTAGAAGATAAATTGGTGTACAGAAATCAGAACATAGAAAGTATTATTTTTATTCAGGGTGCCAGGAAAGTTTCAATTATAATAATAAACCTCTGCACACAAACTTGAAAAATAATTCTGTATGTGAATTTTCTCTCCTTTTTTAAAGCGAGACTTGTGAGGACAAACTCAGAGGAAATTAGGTAATTTCTTCAAATAGGAAAAATCAACATAGAGCATCTCAGAGATTAAAACTCTGAAATGCAAAGCTTATATTTGTTTTTGGTTTATGACAATGATTCAAAGAAGTAAATGTTAACAAACTGTTGGACGTATGTGATCTGTACATTGTCTGGGCTAGTTTAGGACAGGCTTTACCTTATCCATTTTAAAGTTTGCAACAAGATGCTGGAAACCATACCTTCCTTCAGCCTCCAGCTGTTCCTGTAGCTTTGCTCCCTGATTTCCCCCTGCACCCAGCTTCCTCCCACTGCATCCACCCTGCTTCTGGGCAGGTCTCACAGTCCTTGTGCCACATGTCTCCATTGCAGGCTCACCATGAAGTGTGTGGAAACTTCCACACCTCCTCCTTAAGGTAAATGGCAGCATAACAGGCTTTGGGCAGACTGCCAGGGCACCACTCCTTGTACAGGGTTTACTGATGGGCAAAGCCTGTTGTCAGTACCTCAAATTGTTCACAAGAACAAAATGTTACTTGGAAAAGTATGTGTGTTGATCAAACTGCTTATAAGACAACCTCTCAGCATTGAACACAACTCTTTCATTAGCACTTAGTCCTTTAGGCTGGCCTCCAGAAGTCAGTGATCCTGGCATCCTTTACTCATTAATACTGAATTAATGGTGAAGCCTGGAGAAGCACAACCTCAGTCTTGCCCAGGCATGTCTGCAGGCTGGAGGTAAGTTAACCCATTCACATGACAGAAAGTTCATGTTTCCAGCCTGACTGTGGGAACACAAGAATTACCTGATTCGATAGAAACTAAAAGTAGCAAAGTGAGACAATGCATGATCAGACATAAACACTGTTGATGCAAAGTCTAATCATTAATGTTTTTTGAACAAAGCTGAATTACGAGTGTGTAATACAGGATACATAGTGTTGCCCAGGGTGGTTTTGATCTGGCTCCAGGAACCTGACCAACACCCTTATTGCATGGTCCAGCCAAGGCCTGAGCTTTGCTTGCAAAGGTTACACATCCCACTTCCCAAAGATCTGTCAGGCAGCTCAAAAAGGGAGAGCAGCCAAAGCATAGGAACAGTAAATAGTCTCAGAAACTGTCAGGCTGCAAATCTGCTTGATGTTCCTGCTGTCAGTTATACAATTGTAGCAGCATTAGTGTTGTAGGACAGTCTATTTTAAGACAGACCAACAGAGTCAGATTTCAACACTTATTTAGATTCTTAGTTTTGCCATTGAATATGTTAGTTGCTGGTTTTGGGTTTTTGTTTGTTTGGTTGGTTGGTTTGGTTTGGTTTGGGTTTTTTTTACCCCAAAATGGCTCAATTTGATCTAATGCCTAGCACATATTCCCTGGGGAGGGCTGCCAAGCTGAACTGTGACAGACATTTGTTATTTGAGGCTCTTCTATTGTTACTTGGAGTGATTTTGGTTACACCAATACTGCTCATGCTCTTCCAAAACAAATTAATCAGATGGAGTCTGTGATCCTCCATGATTTTTAAGAACCATGCTGCAGAGATGTGAAACTGGGTAAAGGAAACTGTGATCACCTGTTCAAAGACTTTTCAGCTGTTCAATTTATATAAGATCACTCCTTGGTAAAATAGCGGAACCAAGGAAAAAAACCTTGGTAAAGCAAGTTAAATACCATAGATAAAAGTACCAGGGAAAAAAAGTTTAGGTGTTGTAAGACTTAGCCCCCAATGAAGAATTTCCTTCCTTCCCAGTGAGATTGCTGTGCCATCCAACCTAGACTGCCATTATTTTTCTCTCCAGCACTTTCTTGCATTTGACGTGTTTTTCACTATTTTTGAGAGTAGAAATGACCTTACAGTGACCTCTTTACAAGAATATTAATAATTACAACTCCTTGAGAATGAAAACCCTTTTGTCACTTATCCTCAGCCTCACATAAAGGATTTTCTTAGGATATGCAATTTGATCTCCCATTAGTCTCTTGTGACTTGAATTTCCTCTTTTATGTCCTCTCTAGTGAATTAATACTGTGGAGATTGTTTGAAGCCAGCAGCAAGCTACAGAAGTTTTTTGCTGCTAGAATTTCTTTTTCAAAAAAGCCTTGCTATGGCCACTCCAGTCTTTATTAGCAGAGAAGGCCTTTGAAATACATGAGGTTCCACAGCATGGTCATAGTAATGATGAGCATAGACCCATACATACACAAAACCTCAACAAAAACCAAATAGACACATAAAAAAAGAGCTGTTCGTTTTAATTGTCGGTAGCCACCATATAATTAAAGTGATGAGAATGTCTGGAGTCTGTTTGTCTTTTAAAGGAAGGTTACTCACATAGTGGTTTCTGCTACAGGTTTGGTCTGCTATAATTTGTAGCCCTACGACTCATGCTGCAACTGTGACTTGTTATTTATTGTTTCCCAGATGGATTTGGCTCTTACATCCTGTCACAGCCTCAGTGTTTCTCCACTAACCTGTGACTGTCTCCTGCACAGTAAATGGGAGGTTACCCATGCAGTGCAATACCTCCCAGAGAAACCGCAGGACGTTGGGATTGGGAGGCTGTCCATTGACCTCAGGGTCCCACAGAGACAGGGTAGACCCAGAGGTGGTTTGGCCCTGGCCCCAAGGAGGTTTCCGACCTTCAGCAAAGCAGGTACATGCTACAAATACCCCCCTGGGTGCTCAGAAGCTATGTGATGGCCCAGAATGAGGAGAGCAAGCACCCAATGTGTGGGAAAGGTCCTGGAGAAGTGCTTCACTTCTTGGCCCGGTGTCCTGCCAGTGTCCCTCTCACCTGCAGGAGCAGGCAGGTGCTGGCAGCAAGGGACTGGGTGGAGATGTAGTTAGAACATATCCGTGTGTTTTGATGAGCCTTCAGCTGCTGGACCTGGCTGACAAACTCCTCCAGGGGGTGAGACCCCACCACAGCCTCAAGCCAGCAGTGAAGACTGTGGGTGTAAATCCTGGGAGAAGTAATTTCCAACAGAGTAATGTAAGGAGAGCAAAGAAAAGAGTCAATCTGTTTCATCCTATCTGTAAGCACACAAAAGTACTCGGTTATTCTGTCAGGTAATCCTGGCCTGGATAGAATTAATAGTCTCTTCAGTGAAGCAGCATTAGCTAAAATGAGAGCGCATTATATTCAATCTATTGAGCTAATCTGCTGTGCTAATGCGATAATCTTGGAAAGACAATTTGTGGGAGATCTCCAGGAGGCTAGGGGTTACTTTTGTTTTTCTTTTTGCCATTTTTGTGAGAGCACTAAGCTAAATATATGGAACACCCAACTACTGAGAAGGTACTGGAGTTAAAAAGGCTTAGTAGAAAACAATACAGCTCCATCCATGGAATGACAAATAACTTCATCATGGCAAAATAAATATTTTGTTACTACTGTGGCTTTTTATAGTCTATTTCAGAATGTAGCCATGAAAGATTAGACAAATATACTAATAAGGGAGCAAAAGATGAGATTTTACATGAGTGTAGAACAAAAAAAAGCAATGTGGATTAAACAAACATTCTCTTGCAGGTTAGTGTCTCCACAGCTTATGCTCTGCCCTGCCATACCTGTGAACCTTAACAATAAAGATGGCAAAGCTCACATTTGGAGGTGTCAAGCTTTTTAACTTCATGGAGTTATGATCAGGCCTGGAGGATCACAGGGCACAAAATGGCCTTAACAGAGCTCTAAGGCATTTTAGAGTTTAATAATATCTGGAGTGAATCACTTCCACAACAAAACAAACCATGGCGATGTGGGTACCTCACTGATCAGCCTTTGTCACAAATAGGCAAATACTGTGATTCACTTGGCAAAATCAAGGTCTTATCAATTTCCTCTTATGACCAGGTGACCTGTAGCCAACACCCACAGCAGTGTCACACATGTTAGCCTGCTCCTTAATTCTTACTCATAAACTCTTGACTCATTCTTCATCCACCTCTAGGCAGTACTCCACACATTCCAATTTGCTCTCTCATAAGGAGTAGCTCCACCATTTTTTCTTGCTGTCCTGTCTTACCTAAAAAATCCATGACAGCTCCATGACTCCCATCCTGTGAACTATGCCACCATGTAATTACAATGAGGTTGTGGCACTGTAGCTGCGCGCAGGTCTCTTGTTATTCCTGTTTATTCCCTGGGTTGTGTGTGCTGGTGTACAGGGATTTCAGAGAGGTAATCAAGCATCCAGACTTCCCAGAATGTGTGCAAGAGGGTCCATCACAGTTTTTATAGATCCTTGAGGTGGTTTGCCTTCTGACTCTCTTCTAGGGAGATAGTTGAAGAATATGTGTTGCTGCTCTGGCTGGCCCAGCTTATTCCCCAAAAAGCCACTTTGGATTATTCCCCAGAAATTCCTCAAAGCCATTTTGGTAATGTTGTGCTTCTGTCAGACCACTTAGGTTAATGTATCCCTATTGGAAAGGACGTCTCCAATATAATATGCTGGGCATTGTAAGGGGCTGGAAAATCTCTCTCTGCTGTAATCACCGTAAATTCAATGACAGTATAGCTGCAGGTACTCTGTACATGTAGCCTATAGCTTTTGTGAATCTGACTAGATGGATATGTGAAAATACTTGTATTTTATTCACCTGTGGTATCTGGAACTTGTTGTAAGTTTTATTTTCATTAAACATGCAAGAACACTATGTACTGTGGTGTGATTTGAATGTATAATTTACAGGGAAAATTATTTCTTTATATTTTATGAAGGCTGTTTGCTGCCATTTCTGCCTAGAGTTTATTATATCAGATTTTTTTTGTAAAACCAGTTACATATTAGGTAATAGAAGATGTAGCACTGCATTTACAGATTCTTTTGCCAAAAGCAATACTAATCATGTACTTACAAAACTTTAAAAAATATTTTTGTCACTCTTTATGAACCAGCTAAAATCTATGTTTTTTAACAAAAAGAATCTACAGACTATGAAATGTTAACAAGTAATTCCTTGTATAATGCATTCACCAGGTCAGAGTAATTATAATACTGCCCAGATTTCGGCAGACAGAATCTCTGAGTCACTTTTGCCTTTACGACAGCAAAAGTTATTTGGTTGAATCCCACACTTTTAGTCTTCCCATTCACCTGAACTTCATCATTGTTCCATTGCTTTCTTCTGCAACGAAATCCAGCAGAAAATTTCCTAGGCCTCTGTTGGTTTTGATATAATCCCGTCACTGCACTCAATCACATACTGCTCTAGATGCTCTAAAAATCTTTTTCTTCTGTATACAAGTTTTATCAGGTCACTTATTACTAAAGTTTATTTTAAGATGTGCACATTCACCATGGAAAGAGCAGATTATGAACATTAATATCACTGTATATAACTGTATTGTTTAGTGTGAAATTCAAAATGCAGATACAGATATGCACCATAAACATCTTTCTTCCACAAACTCCACTGAATGAGAAAATAATTTTGAAACTAAGCAAGGCATGATCAAATAAAATCCCTTTAGTGATACTCTGGGTTTTTATATTTGCTGAAGTTTTATGTGCCTTAGTGAAGTAATTTTCTACCGTTTACAAAATTCTAAAAACACAGTTGAAAAATGTGAACTAGTATTTTAAAGATCTTTCAGATTTTCAGCAAAATACATTACCATGTCATATCTGTTACAATGCATTAACATTGGTGACTATTTTGTTTTGTTTGTGGGATGAAATACTTTATCCAAATTACATTACAACAGCAGAATTGCTACGCTCCTCATGAAGAACTTCAAAAACATTATGAGGTTGGTTAAATATTTATTGCAAAAATTTTTACTAGAAAAAATAGGACTTAAATTACAGAGGAGGAGAAAAAATATCCCTCTATTTTATTTCAAATTCCATTTTAAAAAGATAGAAAAAGACAGAATAAAGTGAAAATAAAGTTAAAAGAGTGGGAAGAACAGCCTGTGAAAGCTGTTCGAAAGCATTTTGGCTGAACTGTGTTCTGTCATTGAAATATAAATATTTTGCCAGAGTGTTTCAATTTAAACAAAATAAGAGATGAAATAAAAATCTTACATATAGAGCTTAGCTATATATCTATATATGTATTTGCTGGAAATGCTGTGTGTATTAACATGAAATGCTTGTAACATTCACTTTTAAAAACCTTAACAGGGAAAAAAATTCTCAGTTTGGTGTGGAGAGCTAGAGAGGCAATGTTGGTTGTTGGTCTGTGCTATGCAAGTGCTTAAATGTGGGTGGTTTTTTTTCACTTTGAGGGCGAGGGAGGATATCCTGAGCCAGAGGGGGATGGACATTTTGTCCCAGGAATCAGCATGGTATGGTGCCTTCCACTCGGCACGAGCACCTGGACCTAGTGGGGTCAGGCAGCAGCAGGCAGGGAAGGCAGTGGCCATGAATATCCTCTGGTGTCCTCCCAGGATGTCACACCGCTGCTCAGTCAGCCATGCTCCATGTTCTTACTTGGCAAATAGACCCTTAAATCTGACATGACAGATGACATTTTCCATTTTCATACTTTTAAGCTCTGCTCTGTCTTTGCTGAACCGTCACTGATGCCCCGAACGTGGGCTCATTAAAAATTTTCTGTGATATCGCCAAGGTGTTGCCACCCAGCTCTATTGCACCTATCTATTGTGCTGAGGACAGCAAAATTCAGCTATGTTTATCCAGTGATGTGTGATGAGGTGTGTGTATTTGTCATTCCCATGCTTTAACATGTGCTGTCATAGCAGTAGCAGAATGAGGATTTATTTTGTAGTTGTAACTTTCATGAGGAGGTACTAGAAGAGATCCATGTGATGGGATGCAAAGTGCTATTAAGAGCTGTCAGGATGACTGAAATTATCTCACTAATACTTCCCATTATAAGGTTGTAATCACAGGGGACCAGCATTATTTATAGATGACTGGGTGGGGAGTCTCAGAAATTGTTTTACATACATGGGGAAAAGTATTCAGGCTGTTTCTGGTTTCAAGATGCCCAAGGAACATGAAAAAAGAGCTAATCACTTGGCCAGAAAGGATTAAGGATAGACAAATGAATCGTTTTGAGGCAGCTGACACGATTCAGCAGCTAGAGGCAGTGGCCATGTGATCTCAAACTTAAGACCAAGCTAGAAAGCCCAAAAGCCACTCCTGTTTTTCTCTCGTACCTCCAGCCTCATCTCTTATCACCAATGTGTGTCCCTCTCACCTTCATCCTGGGAGGGAAAGCAGCGTGAAAGGAGACAGTGAGGCCACCTGGATGTCTGCTCAGCATGGACATCCACCATAATTTGAAGAAGAACATGGTCTAAGCTATTGACAGACCTGGAAACCCCTGGAGGACAGCGGCAGCTGCGACAGGGCACAGCAGCGTCCCTCCCTGTGTCAGGCTGTTGGAAAGGGTGTTCAGAGAAGCACCAGGAGTGCCTTGCTCCCTGTACGTTGTACCATGGAACAAGAAGGAAACAGATTTGGTTCGCCTGGCCCGGCTTACGGCGAGAAGCCATCTCAGTACAAGGACAGTATCTCTGGTGGCCACTGAACTACCGAGAGGGCCACTAGAGGGCTCAGAAACTATAACTGAGGAGACATCAAAATCCCTCATAATTGCCATGCATTGCAACTCAGTCATCACTGCAGCACACATCTGTGTGATTTACTGCGGTGTTTACTTCACTGACCACTACCAGGAATAAATGACATCTGCAAAATATCTTCTTGGGTTTGACGCATCAGTCTATTTACTCAGTGATGCATGTCAGCATCATCGAGTCCTATTTGCAAGTGCAGGGCATCAATTGTTACTCAAACTGAGTCTTCAGAAGTTGTAAGCAATTACTTAAGGAGTGAATGAATTCCAAATTGCCACCTACAGGGGATTTTCCATTTTGGAAAAAATTTTACTTTCATCTTACTGAAAAAAAAAAGAGATAATAATTTACTGAATACTTCAAAGGTGATACAACAGGGAATTATGTCACAGTTTTAGGTTATATGTTGTGCAGTTTCTCAATTACTGAATAAAAAGGCAAGCTGTTGCTCATGTTGAAATTACTGATTTCTGCAGTATTTTTTTTTTTTTTACAAAGCTGTTCAAAAGCATTTTGGCTGAACTGTGTTCTGTCATTGAAATATAAATATTTTGCCAGAGTGTTTCAATTTAAACAAAATAAGAGATGAAATAAAATCTTACATAAAATTTCATAATGTCAATTTTTTGTTTTTTTTAAAATATTGATTACTAGCTCACTGACTGCACCAGAACATCTTCACCGAATAGCTGAAACTAACTGCTTTTTCTGGGATTCTTCATGGGCCCTAATCTGCTGAGTTTAGACACATAATAATGTGAAGTAATATACCTTTAAAATGCAAAAAAATCTTTCACATAAGGAAACTGCATGACCTGACCTACTCCTATGTATTTTCACTATTTAAGTCGTAAGTTTAAAGTACAAAGCTCACAGTTCATGTTCTTTTTGTCACCTATCCACCTACAAAACAGAGCATTGTCTAAGCATCATCAAATTCCTGCTTAATTCTGCAGACAGGGTGCTTGTGTTTACTTTCATTTTAAATATAGTACAGTGAATTTTATCGTGAAGACATCATTACATAATTAAAGAATGTCAAGAAATCCAAGTTTATCAGTGTAAGTAATGTAATGTTATTTTATTGCCCTTAAAATAAAGTAAACAATTATATGTGCAATGGCTTCCATTTCACTTCTTACTATAAAGTGTGTAGGTAGGCATGCCACATGTATTAAATTAGCTGAATTAAATGAACATATTATCACATGAACAGTTCTTACCTCAGACTAAAAAAATTACACCAGAGGATCATATTTCTAGCAAAAAACACATATTTTTTGCAAGAGCTGATGGAGATACTATGTGCTCTAAAGTTTCTCCTAGTTTTTGCAGATGGTTTAACAAAAAATATCACCTTTTTCTGCAAGCATTGGCTTGTATCAGATTTTGGAGCATCATGCTTAAAACACTACTATGATAAGTATTTTACTAAAACACTGATTCTTTGTTGCCTGACAAAATTTGCTCTAAATATCAATTTAAAATATAAACATTTTTGTGCATCATTAATTATTTTTGGTTCACTACCAGTAAATAGCCATTTCAGTGTTTATATCATTAAATAAGTGTACTGAGGAATTTTATTTTCTTAGACCTGGGAAGATGCTTCTTGTGTCTAGACTTCTGAGTTACATCCCCTTTTTGTTCATACCAATGAATTGCACTGTCCTTCCCATTATTAAATACTTCACTGAAGTATCTCAGTCTAAAAATCTATGACATAATATAACTAAATGTGAGAGGTCCAATACTGAAAAAACTGGGAGCAAAACTGAGCAGATGCCAGGATTTAACCCTGGTGGAAGGTGCCTACTGCATAACCCCAAGTTATTGCACAATGGGTGTTGACTACAAGACCCTGCTGTGAGCTGCCAACACCAGAGAGCTACAGGGACTTAAGCATGGTAGGGAGAATAAAGACAGACTGTTCTTAGAGGGGTGCTCCTGTTAGAAAAAAATTTGCAATTCCCCTCTGTTTTCTGTCTTGGTCAGACAGTGAGTGCTGAAGAATCTCACTGTCAACAAGTGACTTTTTTGTTGGCTGTAGGAGACAGAGACAGCCCCTGTTCATGCCTCTAGGCATCCTGACAGGGCATTGATTCTACAGTGACTCAGAAGGAAATGTGTGACATAATGAGTCACCTGCATTGCTACTCCAAACACCTCTGCTCTAACAATCTAGGTCTCCCATGTAAGCTGGCAGTGACCTCATCTTACTTGTGATTCCTTGGGATGGTTAAAGCAAGAGATGTCATCACTAGGAGGCAAAATTGTCGTGGAGACTGCTCAGCTGTTACTCTGGAGTTTTATACCTGTAATCCTTTTTACTCTTCTTCCATTTTTTTTTGTTTTTTATAAGGATGAACAGCTGCTCAGGTTTTTAAAAATGAAAACCCAGGCCAGCATTTTCAGTACACTGTGGCCACTATCAGGATAAGGATAAATATTACTTATGATAAGTCATCATACACTTTAGACTATGGATATCTAGCTATTATCCACCGCTGGAAAAAAATTGGAAAATGTGATGGGTTTTTTTTCTTTTTTTTTTTTGTTTTATTTGGTTTTGTTTTGTTTTGGTTTTTTTAATCTACTAAAAACATTACTACAAGGAAGAATTAGTTCACTTACAAAGTCAACTGGAAATTAAGAAGTCTAGGCCATTAGAGGAAGTAGAATGTGCCCCAAAGAAGCTACTCCTAAATAATATATATTTTTTCAGAGGAGGACCTAATACAGTAAGCAATCTCTCACTTTATTTCTATTTAGATAAAGGGTTTGAGTTTTACTTTTTAATTATTTTTATTTTACTTTTAAATGTAATATTTAATTAAAAAACCCAAAACCATTTAAATTTAATTAATTTTTAATTTAAGTGGGTGGTTTGTTTCCTGTGCTAGTGTTTTTAAAAATTGCCCCACCCTCTCTAGTCTGGCTACTCAAAAAAACACAAGAAGATATAGTAACACACTGTTAAGGGAACGATGCTTTTGTGACAGCTGATACGTCTAGTAGAAAAAGACCGTAAAACATTTTTATTTCTGCATCTCTTACCAGAAGTGGATCATATTCCCCTGAAGATCTTAAATCTCTTTGTTTGAAAAGGCACCAAACCCATTAAGGGCACCCAAAAAATGAGAGCCTGCCATAAGGTGCCGCGTGACTTTTGCCTTGTCAGTCCAAACCTCATCCTGGGTGCCCCGAAGCAATGACCACTGATGTCTAAAAGATGGCTGGAGTCAAAGAGCATGACCAGAGGTGCTGTTGTGCTGGCATCAGGCATCCTTACAGAATTTAATCTCCTGATTAAAAATACCTCACATAATCAATGAGTTGCACAGTATGAGACAGAATTTCTGAAACATCAGCAGTTTGGTGATGTGCTTTTATAAGACCCATCATCAACCAATATGCATATAAAGGCTTTTGATTTTCTAATCAAAAGGAGGAATTTATCTTGATTCCCCATATCCTAAGTGAGTTTGATCAGTGAAAGATATAATGTATTAAAACTTCAGCTGCTTAAGACTAAATTATTCATTGCAAACAAGTTATCTGACAAGTTGGCTATTATCCTGTTTCTGAGCCAATCAAAAACCAATCTAACATTCTCAAGCTGCATTTTGCAAGTTATTTCCAAGTATTGACAGTACAGGACAAAAACATTTCAGGAAACCAACATGGGCACTTAGGTTGATTGTCCATCATTTTAAGATGGATAAGTCTGGATAACTTGGACTGATCTTAACAGTTTTACTGAATATCTGAAAAAATGTACAGATACATCTTATGCATCTTCCAGTAAAATACTCTTACATATGAATTTTCAGTATCTTGCTAGGAGATATTTAGTTGTTAAGGAACTCATTTTCTGTTAGAGGAGGGGCACAGTGAGGCATTTACTGGTGTATTTTTATGTTTCTGAAGAGGTGGGTCTGAACAGCTGCAGGATGCAAAATGACCTTTTTCAGGTTTTTCATGGACTACAAGGCTACAATAACTCCTTTCTCTTTTATAAAACCAGCTTTACACACAGTAATAGTGTTTCTTCTAGCTATAACATCTCAAAGCTTCCTGATGCTTTCAAAGGATCAATTCAGCAAGTGATTTCTGTATTTCACACTGACAGGTTCCCTAAGGAAGCAGTGTAACACACCAGCTTGCCATGTTGCCCTGTGGTGGCAGCAGGCCTTGGCGTAGCAGTGGGATGTGGCCCTGGCTCCACTGGCTGCCATGTGCAGAGCTGGGACCAGTGCTCTCCCAACAGCTGTCTGGCTGCCCCCAGCTTCCCTCAAGGCTCAGTAGCCACTAGCCAGGTAACACTGCAGGAAAGAAACCCAGGAGAGTGAGCAAAGGCTTTTGTGATCCCAAAAGCTACTATTTGTTGTGGGGTAGCACCTATCCTGCAAGGCCTGTGTGCTCAAACAGCCCATGGCCCAGCTGCCTGGATGCAGCAGTGGGGACGGAGATAGCTGTGCTTACATTATACAACTAGCAAACTACATTAGCACTGATTGGTGGCTAAGGCTGGCACTAGCCCTTGCCAGTGGGCTGGATGCCACATGAACAGATGAAAAGCAGCATAGCCATGCCAGGGATCTAGCTGACTTCATCCCAGGAGCAGCAGCACCAGGGTCAGCAGCATCACACCTGCAAGTTCTTGGTGCCGATGTGCTTGGCTAAAGATTTTAGACTGAGGTTGGTAAAAGGTGGGCCACATGCACAGAGGAGCATGTTTGTGTCACTCCAGGCCAGAAACAGATTATCCCAAAAACTTTAAATAGGAGTTTAATGGCTGCATGTGAGAAAAATGTTGGATTGAGTTTTTAAAGGTACAAAGAGGAAACAATTATTTGCAAGGAAGATTTGGGCAGGGGTTTTGTCTGTTGGAGGGTTTTCAGGCTGTCAGATTTTTTCAATTTCAGAGTCATCAGATTAGAAATTCTGTTGGAATTCTTCACACTAGAAGATGACTAGCACGATTGGGGTCTGAATTTTGATCAGGTTTTTGAACATTTTTCTTCTTTCAAACCAAAATATCTACACAAATGCATCTTTCAAGGAAAAATGTCACATAGTTTGTTCATAATTAGAAGGATGTTTCAGGAAAGCAAAAGCTTTTATCTATCTTTTAAACATGAATGCCATATTTCCATTTGAGTAGGAGGGTAACCAGAGTTTGAAACTGAGGTGCATAAAATGCATTTCCAGGAAAAAACTGCTATGTTATTGAGCAAGGCTGCAGAGATTTTGACCCAATCCTATAGTCACAGTTCTTTCAGACAGAAAGAAGTAAAGGAGGCACCTACTGTGGATTAAGTCTTTATTATTCTGTTTTCTTCCAGTCTCCTTTTGCAAGAGTGGCTAAAGAGGGGCATCATTTGCAGAGAATTGTGCTCCTCTAAGTATTGCACGTTCTGGATTGCCAAACTCATGTGTGTCTAGCTACTAATAGCAATGCCAGACTTTTTTCTAAAACAAGCACTTTTTCAGCTGCAATCCTTCTCACTTCTATGACACAGCTTCATATGTGACCCCAAAGCATGACTGTAAGCAAGGCCAAGGCTGGGGAGAGCTGGAGTGTGTAACAGGGAGCATCCTGGTGGGCCTGAAGCTGCACTCCAGCCATCATTGCCTTCCACAGTGAGAGATTCCATGATGAATAGCCATGGTCACCACATCCTTGGATGTGATCCTCCATGCTGTGTCATCGTTGGAAAGAAGCAGTTGCCTCCTAGGTGGGGTTACAAGATGCAAAACCTTGGTTTGGCATGGTGGGGGGTGAGTACAGTCCCTGATGTATCAGTGTGCTCTGATGGCACTGAAGAAATCTGTGTACTATACCTTCCCCCCGAGAGCAGCATCATAGCTAAAGACTTATAAAAATCCTGTCATGCAAAAGAGTAAATAGGAGCTAAAAAGGTCATTAAGGACTTCACACTGAGAAGAGAAAGGGGGATGCTAAAGAAAGTGCTGGATGGATGTAAGTGTGGAATGCAGAACTATATACCAGGCAGGGAATACAAAACAAAGGTCCAAGGAAGCATCCAGGCTAGCACAGTACTTGCCAAAATTTGAAACATTGAGAGCAGTCTAAAAGACAGAAGTTTATGGGCAAGAATGCCCTTTTCCAGTGAGCCAAATGGAGCTGAAGAAATCATCAAAGGCCAGAGGAAGAGAGAAAGGCAGAGTCACGGATGAGATGAAGACAGTAACCTGGAAGGGAATCCCAGAAGTAGGGGGAAGAGGTATGACAAATGGTGTCATGAACAATAAAAATTAACTGATCTAAATTCCAAATAGCACTAAATTCCAGTAGGGAAAACAAGCAGAGATTTATATGCTAAATTTCTTACGCTGCTTAAAATGAAATTCAGTTGAAAATATTTAATTTAGAATTAGTGTTTCCACAAGATTTGGATTCTGAGGCAACACAAACCAAACTAATAGGGTGTATTCAGTAGTTAACACTGCTCCAGTGATTTTCACCACAGCTGTATGGGAGCCCACACACAGTTAGTAGGTCATGATATAGAGATCTATATATCATAGACCTGGACTATCTACACTGACACAGGGACCCAGAGAGTGGCCTGAAGGGACCAATGGCAGAGGCATTGCTGTGAGTTACTCAGCCCAGGAGAGGCTGGCAATGACACAGGTCAGTGCTGGCACACAGTACTTAGACATGCAGTGGATGTCCACCATGGAATTACTTTTGTATTAGCTTATGACACTCTCCTGGTATTTCATGCAAGATCAGAAGTTCATTTTTGAAAGGCAGATTTAGAATAATTCAGTGTTGAATATATGGTTTAAGAGAGTATCAATGGATGAAAAAGATGTGAAAATAAGATGTGAGTAAGATGTGAAAAGAAAATCAATTCAGGTCACTCTTTTGAGGAGGTAAACAGGAAATTTTTTTTATATGAAAGCTATAAACAAGATAATAATGTATCTACAGTAGAATTGATATAGGGAGATGAGTATCTCTGACATTTTTGCTGTGTTATGGCATTGGTTCTCTGTATGTGATGTAGATTTCATTTTTCTGGCAATTTCAGTTTGGTGCAGAAGTAGTGCTTCAATACTTTCACCACTGACATACAATAGTCAGGTTATATCCCCTCCGGAAAAGTTCACTGTCTAAAATAAACAAGAACTTGGACTTGAGAAGTATGTCTGTTGGCCAGTGAGTACAAATGCCATCTATATCTTGCAGACAAGAGAAATCAGAATGCATTTAAAAAATATTTTGATCTTACCAATTTTTCCAGTTAATTGTTATACCAGAATTTCAGGCTGGGAATATTTGTGTGAAAATTGTAACTGAGCATCTCTTTTTCCCAGGAACCCCCCCAAAAAAGAAAGTAATGTGATATGCAGTATCAAGCATGACTAGTGAGCTTTAACTTCCATCCCAGGAGTTGGGTTTAGAAAGTAGGATCCACAAATTCTTTGTTTTTCTCCAGAGAACTGTAACAGTACAGTATTCACACACAAGACACACATGCATGTGACACAGCCCTTAAAACACAATTCTTAGTTATTTTCCTTGCTGTGGGTGGGTAAAGCCTCAATGCTGTTATAAAGAAGTGAAAGACTGTTTGACCAGTTTGGAGAATACAAATGAACAATTATTCTAAACTAATTCAATAGCTTTTCTTTTCCCTAAACTGACATAAAATGTAAAATATTTGACAACATTATAAACAAAACCACCATTGTTTGCACTTTTCCAGATTAATTTGTACAAATTATTGCTATATTATACCTCAGGGATTTTAATTATATCTTATAAATGATAAATTCTTTCATGCATTAGATATGATTAAACTTATGAAAATACTCTGTGGTGCTAAAAAACATGTAAAGATAGATTTTTATGACTAGGGTTAATTCCTTCCTCCAACTTAATTTTATCTATATTGTCAGGAATATCTTCTAAAGAAACTACTGTGAGGCCAAGATACAGAAGTCACTTGACATTAGACTCAAGATATTTACTTGCTGATAATTACTGAAAATTTCATAGAATCATGCATTTATTTTATTTACAATGGCAACAGATAATGGATGGAAAAGTTGAGGATGGACACTTGTAACAGAGCAGCCATCTGGAGAAACACTGAGAGAACACGCTGTTTCTGGGGACAGGGCTCAAGTGATCTGTCCCAGGCTTTGCTGAAAAATGATAACCATAACCCTGCCTCCACAGCAGCTGGTTGCTATCCAAGGAACCTTTCAGGGCAGGTCCTGACCTAACACACTACAACCTGGGCTCTGCTAAACACAAATCTTCCACAGGTAATTAGCAACTATTACAATGATAACACAAATAATAGTATTGAATCTTGTCTTCCCAAATCCTGCTTATGAAGGCCTACTGGAACTGCAAGGGTGTCTATAAAACTCATTAGGTAAATGTGAATTCAGTCATGAATATATAAGCCAGCAGAGCTTAATGCCTAGCAATCGGTGTTAGTTTCAGCTCAGATCCAGATGATTTTGGCAATGACTGTCCCACAATTCACTCCCTTTTATTGCTTTGTTGGTTTAACTACTGGAAGTGATGGCTACAGATACTGCTTCAATGGTTGATGGGACAGTGGAACCCACTTCTGCATAGAGGAGAGAGCAATGCCACCTCAACTACCCCAAAGGTTCTTATGAAGGCTGACTCATGCACTTCACCCAAGAAAAGGGGGAAGAAGCATAAAGGCCAAACTTCCTGGTGCCTCCCTGCATAGCAGAGCAATTCAAGGCAGTGCTCTCAGGGTAGGTCCAGTTGATGTTTTGCAGACAGATATGAGGCCTCTCCCACAGCTCATCCTCCCTGAAAACAACACAACTTTGTTAGCTGAGCACAGAGATCTGATTATTAGGGTTCGGGGGCTAAGCAGCTTTTTGTCAGTTTGCAATGTGACTAGCTGTGCAAAAAACCCTAACCCAAGATATGGCTATCTGCCCTCAGGCTGTCATGTCATGATGCCCATGCTAGATCTATACACGGCTGGATCACTGCTTAGTCTGGTCCACCCCAGAATGGGCTTGCTGACCTACACAGAGCCAGTTCAATGCTTTTCCTGATTTTATGTCGATGGCTGAAGTATGGACAGTACATGGTCTGGCACAAAACTGGGCTCTTGATTTGGCACAAGGCCTGCTGCCACAAAATTGTTCCATTTACATTTTTCTAAGCAAATATGAACCAACAGAAGAAAGGCCACTGTCTTTGAGAAACAATATTGGGAGTGACGAAGTCAGCTTTATTTTCTGACCAAACCTCAATCGGTTTCAGGGCTCAGAATACCAACTAGCCTTTTACTGATTGAGCATGAGAAATATCCATAAGTGTTCTCCAATAAAGAAACACTGGAGGCTGAGCGGGGAATATGGCACAAGGCCAGAGTATATCTGGTCCACTGAAGATATCTCAGATTATCTCATATTTGTACACATAAAAAAAAAATCATACTCATCAGCTTTTGGCTAGTAGTTTACCTGGGTGCTAGTACAGATTGCTAACAAGGATGTGGCAACCACAACTATTCCTCACAAGATCTTTTGCCATTCTAACAATACTAAAAAGAATAAAATTCTTGCTCATGATAGTCTATGTTGGAATAAACCTCTGATTTGTCATATTGTTTTTCTCCTAAGGGAACACTTAAACTAGAAAGGCCAAGTTAAAGTAGGGTAATCTAGTCCATCTGAAGTCCCAGTGACCAGCTTTACCCCCTCACTGGAGCATGGGAGAGGATACTGTTACCCAACTTTTAGCAAGCCACTTCTGTTCTTTTTCATCATCTCCTTTATTTCTGTCTTATCTGTTTTGACAGTAGGCACTCAGGAAAGGTTGTCCAGCTATGTATTTGTAACACCAGAATCCTGATCTCTGGTGCTTGTAATTCCATATAAATATGCCTTCATACTAAAAAACCAGACATAACTTAATCAATTTGAAAACAGTGGAGGTTAGAGTTGATGCCTGTATTTTAAGAAATTGATAACAATTTCATGTTAAGAAATTGTTTTCCTTCAGTTGAATTTTCCAGCCATGAAAAAGGCAGGGTCTTTTTGAAATTTTTTTTTTAGAAATACACATCAAGATTACATTATATTATATCTAGGATCTTTCTATGAGATTCAGTCTTGCAATCAAGAGAATACTTCTGATTTTCTTATGCCAGCATATTATTTCACCATATATTTTACCAGATAGTGTACAAAAGAGAGACCTTTGTGCATACTTTCTGAACACAGGCCAGAGCAACAGATCTTTGTATTCATGCACAAACTTACGTTTTTAGGAAAAACTTCTTGAATATGCAGAAAAGGTAATATTTAGGCTTTTCATTTGAGGAAACAGACTGTTCTCTCAGCTAGCAACAGCCATCCAAGTGCCACACTTTCCACCTATGCCAGACTCCAGCAGGGACACCCACCCTCAGGGGGCAGCAGGAGTAAAAATTCCCCTCTCTCCTCACTGACTTGCAGGAAGACTGAATTAATAGGTTGGATCAGACACCTCCATCTCAGACAGCTGAAGATGGTGAGATGAATCATATTCCCACCTTTCAAGATCATTTGACTTAACATGAAAAGAAAATATAAAAAAGTAAAATGTATTTGTCTATATGAGATACACGGCTTCTGCTAGTATGTGATACTGTATCCTTTCAGTTACCAGTGGGAACCAGTGTTATTCCATTGCTTAGCTAGAAAGGAAAGCACTGTACCCGTCCCTGTGCCCAGGCACGCACCACCTGCTTTTGCCATTCTAACAATATTAAAAAGAATAAAATTCTTGCTGCCACAATTCACACTGCCACAGCTTCTGCCTAAGAAACTGCTGCAGAAATGGGGCTTTAATGTTTCCATTTCTAGTTATCACAATCCATAATGAAACAGGAAACATCCTGGATGCAGATATCATAACCATACATTTTACACAATATGAGCCATGTGTTTCAGGCCTGTACCAAAATCTGTAGGGGTCCCCAACAGGCACAGAAGTCTGTTTGCACAGGACCCACAGCTCAAGTGAGGCTAGCCTCTTGTACTAGAAGGATTTGCTGCTTATTGCAAGAATATTTATATCATTGTGCATATGATCTCTAAAAGACAGCAAGATGAAAGGAAATAAATTAAGAGAGAGAGAAAGAGAAGGAGAGGAGGAGAGACAGAGGGAGAAAGAGAGGATCTCTTTGGATCTTAATTTCTGAAGATGCTACCACCTTTTTCAGTGCCAACCCAAGCAAGAAGCAGAGCTAGGCAAGGAGCATGGTTGCAATAGGAACCCTGGACTCTGCTGGTGGTGGTGGGAGCATGGCAGGCTGCTGAATTTAAAATTCTGCTTACTTCTGCTGAAACATGTCCAACTGAGGAAGCAGCACACTACTTTGGTCAGTTGATCTCTGTGTGCAGAGCAGCTCCATTGCTCTCAGATGTGAGCAGTTCTCCAACTAAGAGAATTGAAAATGATGAGCAGGATTGGAGTGGGAAGAAGTGTGAGAGGTTCAAATATTTGTGCATGCAATATTTGCAGTTGAATTTCTGTATCATGAGGCTTCACAAATAGCTTGGCTTCATGGTAAATGAATGTCTGAATTTATAGTCCTGAATAGGACTGGGGTAGGGAATTGTGCTGGTGTCCAAGGTTTCTGGGACAGTTTTGTAAAACACCAGCACCCAATCAGCTGCAGCAAAACTCAGACCTAGGAAACTTTTGGAGAGTTCTGAGATGGGATATATGCATTTATATATCTTGTTGGGCAATGTAATGCAGGTGAATAAGAGGACAAAAGTAGCTGCTGTTGCTCCATTAGAGAACACTATAATCCGTGATACAGTGGTGTTACTTAGCTGGAAAGGCTCAGTCACAGCCCTGTGATGGTAATGGCTATCGGAGTTTCCCAGAAATTCCAGGGTTTGGGTTTATTTAAGCCAGAGCAGAACGTAATACAATTCAGTGTGCTGGCTGTAGACAGAGATCAGCCTTGATGCAGGAAGTTCCCTCTGTCATCAGCCTAGCAACCTGTTGCTGGTTGAATTGGCTAAGGAAGTAAGCAACAGCTCTGAACTTAGGATATGGGTTTCAGCTTTCATGGAGATGAACGCAAGATACACCAGACTCTGCTAATATTCAGTCATCCAATATGATGATCAGCATCCCAGCAAACCGATCAAAGTAGCTTAACAGCTGACTCTCTTTTTCAAGCAAGCACAAAGCCCAGACAAATACTTCTGCAGACAAGTACCCTGGGTCTGTCCACATGTCAAATTATCTGCAGGCTGTGGGGCCAGCATGAGATACAGGTAGTTAAGAGCATCACTGGGGTGCTCAGAAACTCTTCTCCAAGTACAACCAATCTTCTAATAAAGCAATGAGTTGGCTAATTTGGGCTGCTTAGGAAGAAATCCCTTCAGGTCTTCTGTAGCTTCATGCTCACAACTTGCTTGAGCAGGGCAGGGGCCATGGGCTCCTCATGCTGCCCATGGGACAGTGATACTAGAGTCCTCTGGCTATGGTGGGATGGCCGACTATTGTCAGCTGGTGTAGTTAGAATTCATTTGTTGTTCTCATTAACACCTATTTAGAGGAGAGCCCATTTTTGGAAATAGGCCTGACTGTCAATCTTGAAGAACTGTCAAAAGGCAAGAACTAGAATTCAGCACTTTCTAGCCCCCCAGGCTGTTCCCTTCCCCAGCCAAGGCCTGTCATAAGGGAAACTAATCATTCTTTTGCCTTAGATACTGTGATGGCTTTCCTTAGGCAGCTGATTATATACTTGCCCATATTAACTTTTAATTATGACCATCTTAAACACTTAATGTTTTTATCAATAGACGCTGCAGCTTAATGGAGAGAATGTCCTGTGTGGCTCATATTCATTGTAACTACGACAGTTAGTCACATGGAAAAGTCATGCCAAGAAGACCCCCAACACCTGAAATAAAACACTGCTTGTCTTTTGACATGATCACAAGTGATACTCCCTAGGGCTCAGTACTGGGGCCAGCTCTGTTTAATATCTTTATTAGTGGTCTGAAGGAGGGAATTGAATGCAATTTCAGTAAGTTTACAGATGACACTAAGTTGAATGGGAGTGTTGATCTGCTGAAGGGTAGGAAGGCTCTGCAGAGGGATCTGGACAGGCTGGATCAATAGGCCAAGGTCAACTGTATGAGATTCAACAAGGCAAAGTGCTTGGTCCTGCACCTGGGTCACAACAACCCCACGCAGTGCTACAGGCTAGGGGCAGTGTGGCTGGAAAGCTGGTCATCAGAAAAAGCCCTTGATCAACAGCTGGCTGAACACGAGTCAGTGTATGCCCAGGTGGCCAAGAAGGCGAGTGGCATCCTGGCCTGTATCAGCAACAGTGAGGCCAGCAGGACTAGGGCAGTGATTGCCCCCTGTACTTGGCACTGGTGAAGACACACCCTGAATCCCGTGTTCCAGTCTGGGGCTCCTCACTACAAAAAGGACATTGAGGTGCTGGAGAGTCTAGAGAATGGCAGTGGAGCTGGGAAAGGGTCTGGAGCACAAGTCTGATGAGAGGCAGCTGAAGGAGCTAGGATTGTTTACTCCGAAGAAAAGGAGGCTCAGGAGAAGTCTCACTCCTCTCTACAACTACCTGGAAGGGGTTTGTAGCAAGGTGGAGACTGGTCTCTTCTCCCAAGTAACATGCACCAGGATAAGAGGAAATGGTCTTGTTTTGCAGCAGGGGAGGTTTAGATTGGGTATTATGAAAAATTTCTTTGCTGAAAGTCCAGTCAGGCATTGGAACAGGCTGCCCAGGGAAATGATGGCATTATCGTCCATGGAAGTGTTCAAAGAATGTAAGAAGGTGACACTTAGTGAAAAAGGTTAGGGATGAACCTGGCAGTACTGGGTTAACAATTAGACTTTCTGATCTTAAAGGTCTTTTCTATCTTAAGCAATTCTTTGAACACTTCCATGATTCAATGATTTCAAAAGAGAAATAGCACTTCTGACTAGGCAGCTCTCCAGTGACCATCAGCTGACTGTAATCTTGAGGACAAACATAAGAAGGGTTTCTCTTACACCACTGCCATAACTCCCATCTCTTTGGGGATAATGTTGTTCAGGAATGTTAGTCAGCACCTGCTCTGGCACTGGCTTGTGTCTCTACTTCTTCTCTCCCACAGAAAACATATTTCCATCGCATCATTATTCTTCTCTTTGTCTGAACAAACACTTGAAACTGCTATCTCTTATTCTTGATTTATCCTCCTATTTAGCACTCTGGCAGACTTCTTAGTTGCTATACAGCAATGCGAAGCATCTTATTATGTGAAAATACTACATTTTATCTCCTCTCTGGGGTCGTATTATTTTCCAGAATTGACAGACTTCTTTTTAAACTTGGTATGTTTTCCCCCTGATATTCTGTTATAATTAGCACTAAATCCGACACTGAAGGCACTAGAGCAGAAGCCTGAGAAAGGGTTTCCTGGTAGTAAAAATATGAAAGACTGGGATAAAGATACTTCTGCTCCCAATATTCCCTCCTGGAAACTACAAATCCAGCAGATGAGAAGCCATCTGTGTGGATACCTTGTGATGCATTTTAACGCTAAAATAGTAATTGAGCTGCACTTCTAGGGCTTCCCTTGCCAGCAGCCATCCCTGGAAATCCCCTGTAGGAGTGAAAGGATAGCTAAGGACAGTGCCATGGAAACAGCTGATCCTTCCCTTACCTTTCCTAAATACATAAGCAACTGGAGACTAACTTGCAAAAGTCAAACTAACTAAGTAAATCTGCACAAATCTAAATATTTTGTGCTCAGTTTCAGTGAAATAGTTAAGAACTGTGAGAAAATACACTAAGAAAATTTGAGGTCGCAATGCTTTTATTCTTGAAACAAAATATTGTCAACACCTCTTTGTGATGAGATCTCTAATATTAGATTTGCTGTACATTTTTACACACCTTTATCCTTGTGTTTTAGAAATATTTTAAAAAATCAAATAGGCTATACTAATGAAAAAAAATCTGCGACGTTTTTCTAGGGCAAAGATTAATGCAGAGAAGTGCCACAACCCGATAGCCTTCCAAAGAAAGCAACACGGAGACTTTTGACCATCACTCAGTAAGAAAAACATTAGGGAGAAGCTGCAGCTTCAAATTCATGAGTCTCACACTCACATTTGTAAGACCAGCAGAAAACAGAAACCTCTGCATTCTGCTGAAGAGGTATTTCACTGTTTTAGCTGATCAAGTGCACTTTGCAATCAAGGGCCAGTGTCTTCTGGTTCAAACTGTTTCTTCCAAGGGACTTAATCCCTAATCTGGGAAAGAAAAATACAACCTGTTTCACCACTACTGGAAAGCTGCCAACTCTTGCTCTAGGTGATTGCAGTGTATTTGTTTTTCCTGAAGAACACAGTGACAATACATAAGTGAGAGAAGGAAGGACCCCTGCTGCATTCCAATTAACTTTTTTTATTCTACTTCAAAATTGCTTATAAGGTTGCTAATTCACCATGTTCTGCCTTCACTCATAAGCCTAACCCTGCCCTACACATGCTCTGGGCAATTTCTCCCACTTCTGCAACTGCATTACCCACATCTGTTGGCGATACTTTGAGTCACCAAGCACCGACAAACTCTCTGAAGCTAAACTCTAATTCTCTCAGAAAAACTGCAGAAAACTCTCAATGAACAATGAGATCCATAAAGCATTTGGGGATTCTAAGCATACCTGACTCTCTTGATGACCTCTTCCCAAACTTTCCAGCAAAGTGCTGTAAGCTTTTAGCCTTCTGTAGGTATTAGCAGAAGCATTAGCCAGTGAAGTCCAAATGGCCAGTAGACTAGTGCCATGACTGCTTCAGAACATGCACACATGTTCAGGGCCCAGCTCTCAGGAACATCAGGTAGAGGCTGTGTCATCAGCACCGCACGGAGTGTTGGCTGTAGGGGCCTGCATACATGATCACGTGCAGGACAGGTTTTCTGTAACGATGCTTTATAGTTCCTTCACCTGTGCTGCTGTAGACAAAAGTTTTTAGATTGACTCCTACAGGCTTTCTTACACTGATTTAACACGGATGTATATCAGCATAGCCTGTGAAATAAGTCAAAAGAAAGAAACTATTGATTAAATGAGAATAAAAATAATAGCTGTGTATCAGTTTGTAGACAAAGACTTAAGGAAGGAGGTAAAACTGTACCATACATGGCTCAAAATGAATTAGGACTGTCCACACAAATTAGCAGTCCTTGTGTTAAATGAGCTCAAGGCACCTCTTTAATTTAGCAGATGCAACTATGGGAAACAGGCCTTTGTAGCAAAATGTATTGAGTCAAGACTAAAAGTAGCAAATGTATGAACACATACTTGACAATACACCTTCCTCACTGGTGGCATTGGATGTTATTTTAACACATTAAAACACTAAATGCTTTCACTTTCTTGAAGAAAACAAAAGAGGAAGTAGAATAAACAGCTACTACAGCTTGAGCAATGAACTTCCGAACTAAACACAGTCTTAGGCAGAAGGTCAGGGTAGATATTTTTCAATTAACAGAATATAAATCACAATTTACATACATTGTGAGTGCTGGTTAGGTAGTTTATGCTAAGCTAACCAGTCTAATGCAAGATAACACACTTTTTTCTCCCATTACCTAGCTCTGTTGAGCTATTCAGGCTTCTTGTCATATAAATGCTAATTGATTTGCATGTAAACTGTAATTTTTTTTGTAATGGACAGAGAGATCAGTCCATGGCGATGCAACAACAATATCAGGTTCTTAGTTTACTTGTTGGGTATTGTCTTAAATTACTTCTCTTTGAGAAAATGGAACGAAAATTAGCTTTTAAAAAAGAACCTCAGACCACTAAAGTGTGAATGAAACATAATGAAACAAAATGTTTAAGAAAAGATACAAAAGAAACAGACTATCTAAACACTTACTTAATAACACTGAAGGTTAAGAACATTGGTTGTATTTTTCAGTCTAAAAGTACTGCTTTTATATTTGATTTGTGGAAAGAAATAGTGTTTGATTATTTAGACTGAACAACAAAAGTGGTCCAGAAGTTCATACTCTAAGTAGCATGTCACTTTTGGTACTTTCTAAGAGTTTGATTCTAGCAAATGCATGAATGTTTGAGTCACAAAGGAAAGGTTTATGATTAGAATAATAAAATGCAGTGCTTTCCTGGATGGTATATCTATACATTCATTTCAATGAAATGGCAGCCACGCTCATCACATAACTAAAGCTGGTGGCATTTAGAAACTGGTCTCCTGGCTTAAAAGTAAGACTGCTCTTTTATCTTCAAAACATATTTATGTTGATAGACATGTTACTGTAGTACCAGTGTTTCTGTAAAATGCTAGTGTTGTGTAACCTACTGAATTCTTCCGTAATCCTAAATTCAGTTTGGAGGTTCAAAATTAAACTTGAGAGGAAAGCACACAGGAGAAACTATTGAAATAAATCTGCTATTTCTGCTCATCTCTTTGCTTGAAATTTTAAACTTTATGATGACTTTACAACCAAAGGTGTCAGTACCATTGTTTTTCTTGATGGAGCAGAGCAGCCAGTTCACAAATGATGTTGGCTTTCATCCTGTAAACATTTGTGCACAGGCTTAGCTTTTATACCGTTGACGGTCTCATTGAATTCAAGGGGATTATTTGCATGAGTGTTTTCTGCATCATCGCTTGCTGTATTCTAGCCATTGCTATAACATACATGTTTTGATGGTCTATAAATTAAAAGTCTACTTGTGTCATCCTGTAAATGCTTTTCCACATTATTAACACACGAAGTGGATAGCAGGACCTGTCTCTCCAGTGCTACCACACCGCAGAGAAAATAGGAACTTTGACACAATTCACCCCATCGTCGGGTCCTTCCTCATCTAAAACCTCAACAGGGTAACACACAGCCTGCGGAGAGGCTAGGCCGGCCCTTCGGCGCTCCGCAACCCAAAGAGAGCTGACAGAGCAGGGCCACGGGGGATGGGACACCCCCTCTGGAAGCTGGGGCGCTTCCCAAGGGAGCGCGTCCACCCGGGGTAGGTGTCCACAGGCGCCCGGCAGCCCCAGGGGCGCAGGGGTGAGGGGGAGGTTCGGGGAGCCCTGCTGCGCCCTGACCCCGCTCGCCCCACGCCCCGATCTGGCCCGGCGCTCCAGGCCTGCGCGCCGCCCTCTCCTCTCCCAGAACGGGATCTGAGCCGGGCGCGTCCCCGGCCTACAGCGGCTCCGTGGGGCCGACGGAGAGCGGCAGCATCCGGCAGCCCCGCGGCCTGCGGGCCCTGCCCCCAGCACTGGGCCGCGTCTCCCGCGGGAGGCGGAGGGAGCGCAGCCGAGGGAGCCTCGCTGCTCCTTCCTCCTCCCCTTCCTCCCCATCCCACTCCGCAAGGCCGGGCCGTTGCGGGCGGTGCAGCGGCGCTGCCCACGCCCCTCGGCGCTGGCGGCCGGGACGAGCGGCGGCGGGGTCACGGCAGCGGCCGGGTCAGAGGGTAAAGGTTGCTCCCCCAGCATCCTCCGTGCTGGATACTCAGCCATCTTGGATTCGCGGGACAAGAAAATTCATGCGGTGAGTCCGGCCCCGGCCGCCCCTCCCCGGCCCCACGGCTGACC